>JASFAX010005011.1:0-37551 GCA_030737875.1 Allium sativum | reverse complement strand
CCAAAAACTTGCTCACACTTTGCATCCCATGTGAACATCTGATTCTTCTTCGTCAATCGTGTTAATGACGTAGCTATCTTGGAGAAATCCCTTATAAAATGGCGATAATATCTTGCTAACCCAAGGAAACTCCGAGCATCCATCGCATTCTTAGGTCTATCCTAGTGCTGGATTGCTGCTGCTTTAGCGATGTCAACAGCTATCCCATTTCCAGAAACAACATGGCCTAAGAACCTCACTTCACTCTTCCATATTTGACACTTCGAAAACTTAGCTCTCAGCTGATGCTTTCGCAAGATTTCCAAAACAACTCTCAAGTGCATCTTATGCTCTTCCTCATTCCGGGAGAGAACCAGAATACCATCCATGAAGACAAGCATGAACTTGTTTAACCGATCTCTGAAAACCCTATTCATGAGATCCACAAAATACATTGGCACGTTAGTCAACCCAAATGGCATCACCAACCATTAAAAGAAACCAGATGGTGTCCTAAAAGCTGTATCCGACACACTATCCTTTGCCACTCTCAACTGGTGGAATCCCGTTGCCAAATCCATTGAGAAAACACCTTGGCCTCGTGAAACTAATTGAACAAATCGTCTATCCTCGGCAACAGATACTTGTTCTTTTTGGTCACCTTGTTCAACTAACGATAGTCCACACACAATCTCAAAGATTCATCTGCCTTGGTTACAAAAAAAACTGGTGCAGCCCATTTGGATACACATCTCCTAATGAATCCTTCTCCCAAAAGGTCACTTACTTGCAGCTCTAACTCTTACTGTTCCTTAGGTGCCATCCGACTAAGAGGCATGACGATAGGCCTAGCACCTTCGACCAAATTGATTCTGAACTCAATCTCGCAATGCAGCAGCAACCCATTCACCTCATCAAAGACATCTTTAAACTCACTTGCGATCGGTACTGATGACAAGTCTTCCAGTGGAATCACAAGCGAATATAAATAGCTCACAAAGACACCATCTTCGGGCTTACATCGAATCACAATGTAACAACCCGAATTTTTATAACATGTTAAAACCATAAATAAAGGAAGAATTAAATTTTAAAATAAGAATCAAGGGAAACGGGTTATGCCATTGCGTTCGTCTTGAAATTTTACATGAAATAGAGTCCGAGTTTTTGAAAATCGGAGTCTGGATGAAGAAGTTATGGCCTGTAGAAGATTCAGGAGATTTTAGGCAGCACAGGACCAGGCAGGTCGACCTGGGGGTCGACCTGGGGACTAGGTCAACCATGTGGTCGACCCTAGGGTTGACCTACCCCCCAGGTCGACCATGGTCGACCTCCCCCCCTTACAGGTCGACCTGGTCGGCCTGTTTTGACCCAGAACCTATTTTTGAAGCCTGAGACATGTTTTGATGGTCCGGATTGATTCTAGGGTTAATCTAAGGGCCTAAACTAGTTGCTACCCCTATAAATACATCCTAAGATCTAGCCTAATTCATAAAAATCATTCTTTCTCTGCTATGCTGCTAATTCACCTCTTGAACCATGGTCGCCGCCTCCAAATTAGAGCTTAAGCATTCAAACTCGATTCAAATCAAAGATCAACGCTTCTACAACAATTCAAGAGAATAGATCAGTGACACCACAACAATTCGACGACTAATTTCTAGACTTGACTTCTAAATTTCTTAGACCACGATATGTAAGTTCCAGTTACTTTTAGATAAAAACTATAAATCTAATATGGCCATGTTATAAATTGGAATTGATTTATGTATGATTCATATCTATTCATGTTTTCTTCTTGGATCTTGACTATTGGGAATATTTCCTACGACGTTGAAACTATTGTTAACGGCCTAAGACTATGACTATGCCTATGACTGTGGACATAATATTTTGCCTATGCCTATGACTATGACGGTGAACATAGGACTATGCCTATGACTATGACGGTGAACATAAGACCACCTATGACTATGAACAATAAGACTATGCCTATGACTATGATAAGGACAATTGTGACTAATTACCTAAGATTCATGACCATGAGGTTATTGCCTAGGATTATAACTTTGAAATTGGATCTAAGCTTGACTTTCTTTATTTATCCTTGGATCTTGATTTTGGGGATTTTTCTATTTAAGTTAGATCTATCCATGTTCTTGAAACTAGATTATTGTTCAAACCTTTTCATGTTCATAATATTATCAGATCTATATGCCTGCGATGTTTTAGTCAATTTAGTTATGTCATACCTTGGAATTAAATTAATAATAGAACGATGTCTATTATGTTACAGGTGAAATTGAATGATATTGATCTATGTCTGTAGTTCTATTTTATAATCATGTTGAATTGAGAATTAATGAATAAGTCTATTCATATGTATATGAACTTGGAATATAACCTGTTGTGACAAGTTGTGTAGTTTATCATGTTATGCAAGTTTTAGGTTGTAAAATCATATCACATATGTGACCAAATGTTAGATCCATATCTTTATGTGTTAAACCTACGTCATATTTCAAGTTCACACTTATTCATATGTTCGTGATTGATTTGCAAGTTCACATATATGTAAGTTGATTTAGTCTATGTTGCAAATTCACATATATGTATGTTGAATTAGTCCACGTTGCAAGTTCGCGCCTATGATATTCATGTTGATTACTTTGCAAGTACATACCTATGGTGTTCATATTGATTATGCTGAGAATGCCAAGTTTACAACTATGACATGTTTATGTTAATGGATTTCTTTATGCAAATTTTGTGTACGTTAAATTAGGCTAAGTTTTTAGCCTAATATTATATGTCAAAAATTATGCGGATGGAAAATTAGGCTAAGATTGTTAGCCTAATATTTAGACAGGGTAACGTTAGTAAAAAATTGGTAATCATAGGAAACTTGACATGAAACTTGCCTTGAAAACTTGACACGAACTTGACATGAAACTTGAACATGGACATGACACTTAGAATGAACTTGAAAATGGCCAACTCGAGGTTGGGTTGAGTTTGCAGTGTAATTCTGCCCGGAACCGCCCGGCAAATCTAGTAACTGCAAACAATAGGATCCAATGTGAGTAGTTGGTCATATCGCGCTTAAAACCCGAGGTTAGACTGAGTTGTGGTGTAATTCTGCCCGGAACCGCCCGGCATAACCAGTGACCACAACAACAGGTCTAATGTGAGAGGTTGGGGTGCATTAATTTATTTTAATGCCACAGGATAGGTTAAGTCATGAACCGCTTGAATATTCTTAACCAATTTGGCGCGATGATTTGATAGGGTTAAGTCATGAACCGCTTGAATATACTTAACCAATTTGACACGATGATTTGATAGGGTTAAGTCATGAACCACTTGAATATACTTAACCAATTTGACACGATGATTTGATAGGGTTAAGTCATGAACCGCTTGAATATACTTAACCAATTTGACATGATGATTTGATAGGATTAATTCCTGAACCGCTTGAATATTCTTAACCAATTTGACACGATGATTTGATAGGGTTAAGTCATGAACCGCTTGAATATACTTAACTAATTTGACACGATGATTTGATAGGGTTAAGTCATGAACCGCTTGAATATACTCAACCAACTTGACACATGATTCGTAGGGCTAAGTCGTGAACTTGAACGACAACACTTAGCCAATTTGACATGACACGTAGGCTGGTTAAGTCACGAACTTGAATGACAACACTTAACCAACTTGACATGCTAGGCTGATAGGGTTAAGTCTCGAATTTAAATGACAACACTTAACCTACAGGACGGAAACCCTAGTTACGCGGTCCTTTTCAGCAGTAACCCACTAGATGTATCACGGTACCCTGGAACTAGGCAGGGTGGGGCACGATTACTGGGCTAATTGTAAGCGACCAGAACGACGGCTGAGTTGGTGTGCCATTGTAGGTTCAGGCGACTATGGTCGTGCACGTAGTCCGGAGTTGAAAGAGCAGGCATTGGGCACCAGTAGGTTTACACTGTGCGTGCTTGATTCGTGTCGGTGGTTGGCACCCTAGGGCTTGATACACCCTACGGTGGACCTAGCACAGGTAACTACATTCGTGATAGGGCCTTATGACACAGAAACATGACGAGCTAGAACTTGTAGGGAGTCGATCGATTAATAGATCGTTTCGTGGGACCAAGTAATGGATCATTTCATGATATTGGGCAAGGGATCATTTCATAGTTAATACATGACACGGGTTGGGTTACTAGTACAGGTAGTAAAGGCCCATTTCCGTTTCTGTTTCTGTTAGGGCGGTAAAAGCCCATTACTATTTCTGTAAAGATCACCCTGTTTCTGTTTCCATTTCTGTTTGGACATTAGGATAACACCTAATTCTGTTATACTAGTACTGGTGCAGAGAATGTTAAACATGCGATGCTATACGTAGTTTATCTGGTTAGTATAGTTTATCTTGTTACCGTAGTTTATCCGGTTAGCATTGTTTATCTTGTTACCGTAGTTTATCTGGTTAGCATAGTTTATCTTGTTATCTTAGTTTAACTTGCCTATCTTGTCATCATCCTTATGTTTACTTTCAGTTTATACATGTCATGTTATCTTTACTTGTTTCTATGCTGAAAGTCACTAGGACTTACCAGTCTGTATGACTGACCCATTTTCTTTTGCATCTTTTTCTTCCGTTTCTCCCCCCAGGTTCTCAGGGAGGAAACACTACTACTTAGTTTGGACTTCTTTCCGCTTCAAGATCATCATATATGGCTTGGACCTTTCTTGGCTATGGATGCTTTACTATTTTACTTGGGGAATGATTTATGACTATGGTTTTATGCTTCTTTACTATTGCAAGACAGATTTCGATGTAATGGAATTAATGGCATTTTGATGTAAAAGGCTTTAGACCTTTCTAGATTTTAAAGCACTGACATTTGGTTCTTCTTCCGTTGTTTTATATGTTCTATCTTGCAATATTTCTGTGTATGTTTACCTAGAAAATGCTCCACCAAAGCTAGTGCATTCCCTTTGTGAGTGACCCTAGCGGAGGTGGGGTGTTACATTTGGTATCAGAGCAGAAGGTCACCAGACTGGGCAAAAGTTTTTAAAACCTTTTGAAATTATTTTCAAAACCATTTACAAAGAAGCATTTCTCAAGAAAAGTTTTATTTTTAAAGGCTATTCCCCAAAGGCCATTAGCATTATCCTTTGTTTCCTTGTTTGAATCCCTTTTCCTTTCTTTCCTCCATCTGTAGTCACATTAGTTCCATCTGCGACTAATCTTATTTCAAGCTTTGTAGGGTTGCCGTTCGATGGAGGTAGTTCTCGAGAGACCTGTTAACACGTTATATAAGAGGGGATAAGAGTGGTTAAGGCGAATGAGGCTCAGAACAAGAAGGTAGAAATGTTTCTGTAGGAAAGTCTAGTTTATATTTCTATCCTGTTCGTACCCTTTTTGATTATGGTACATCGCATCCTTTTTATTTCTGCTTCGATAGTTGAGTCTCTGCACCTTAGTACTAACGTAGTAGAGGATCCCATTTTTTTCTCTTCTCAAATCCTGTTGGGGAATCGGCTCATTCATTCATGACTTGTTTGGATTTGAGAATGTCTATGCTAAGAGTTGAGTTTAGAAGAAATGATTATGTTTTTGGGCTACGGGTCGATTCTAGGGATGGAATGGTTATCTAGTAATGGTGCCATTCTTGAGTATGAAAAGAGGATAGTTAGACTCTTGACTTGTCGTGGTAATACCCTCGAAGTCTAGTGTAACCCTTAGAATTCTGCCATGCTTAGTTACCTAGAATCTCTTGATACATTTGTTGATCCCGAGTAGTGTTCGCCACTAAGGTGGATGGTTCATTTCGCTTATGCATGAGTTATAGGAAATCACCTTAGTAAGTACATTTGGCAACATGGTTGACATATGTTTATTTGCAAGAGATAATTCTTCTGCGTGGAATATCCTATAGTGAGTAAACGAGATCCAGGATTCACTAGTGAATTTTGGAGAGCTTGCATGAAACCATGAGTACGCAGTTATGTTTGAGCCGAGTATACTAGAAGGAGGATAAGGGAAAATGGGACGAGAGGCAATAGTGAAATGAGTTCTAACTCATATTTTGGAAACAAGAATTAAGAAGCCACGAAATTATGAAGTTAAAGACGGACAAAACACAATGGAGTTAAGCTCATGGAAATGCGACTTAGAAGATTGAAAACTAGATACGCGCATCATATCTCTTTTTAAGAGTATATCCTTGATCCCTATTTTCCTGTAGAGCTTACTTGCATGTTATCTTTTATGTATATCCTCTCGGTCCTATTCACAATCTTATTTCTGTTGCAAACCCCATAAGGAGTATGACTCGTCTGGTTGTGATATATGTTGGGGTTTGAGGGTATCCGTTGGGTTGACTAAACTTTTTGGGCTTTATAGGATATGGGTTGGTTTTAGGAAGGGACTTCTTGCAACCTAAAAGTAGTTTATCATGCTTGGTTTCCTAGAATCATATATATTGGTTTTGGGCTGTTGTTTAGGGTACAAAGTTTTTCTTTACTTGCTTCTATCATTCGGCTATACCTTTAGGTAGGAACTAATGGATGTAAACATGTGTTTGAGACATGTTATGGTTGATGGTTGCAAGTGGTTGCAAGTGGTTGCTAGTTGTTGCTCGTGGATGCATGAACACACATTAGGCACTAGATCGGCTCAGTCACATTTTCATATTGCATATGCATGAGTGTTTATACTTGTTTATGGATGGAATTGAATGTGTTATCATGTGGATGTTGCATATGGATGGATGTTTGTGCACACATATAGTGTTTATATGACTAGGACTATTTGCATACATGTTGGATTCATGGCACTAAACATATTTTGCATTTAAAAAGATCAATCAGGCCTGATCATTCGCATTAGACAAGGAACATATACACACATTCTTGCATATGTTCATACAACATTATAAATCTTTCAAGGACAATGGTTGCTTGTGAATGATGGTTGAGTAGATGGTTGATTGGATGATAGGATGCATTCTTCTTAACTTGAAGATTTCGAGGACGAAATCCTTTAAGGAGGGAAGAATGTAACAATCCGGATTTTTATAACATGTTAAAACCATAAATCAAGGCAGAACTAAATTTTAAAATAAGAATCAAGGGAAACAGGTTATTCCATTGCGTTCGTCTCGAAATTTTACATGAAATAGAGTCCGAGTTTTCGAAAATCGGAGTCTGGATGAAGAAGTTATGGCCTGTAGAAGATTCAACAGATTTTAGGCAGCACAGGACCATGCAGGTCGACCTGGGGACCAGGTCGACCATGTGGTCGACCCTAGGGTTGACCTACCCCCTAGGTCGACCATGTGGTCGACCTCCCCCCTAACAGGTCAACCTGGTCGGCCTGTTTTGACCCAGAACCTATTTTTGAAGCCTGAGACATGTTTTGATGGTCCGGATTGATTCTAGGGTTAATCTAAGGGCCTAAACTAGTTGCTACCCCTATAAATACATCCTAAGACCTTGCCTAATTCATACAAATCATTCTTTCTCTGCTATGCTGCTAATTCATCTCTTGAACCACGGCCACCGCCTCCAAATTAAAGCTTAAGCATTCAAACTCGATTCAAATCAAAGATCAACGCTTCTACAACAATTCAAGAGAATATATCAGCGACACCGCAACAATTCGACAACTAATTTCTCGACTTGACTTCTAAATTTATTAGACCACGATCTGTAAGTTCCAGTTACTTTTAGATAAAAACTATAAATCTAATATGGCCATGTTATAAATTGGAATTGAATTATGTATGATTCATATCTATTCTTGTTTTCTTCTTGGATCTTGACTATTGGGAATATTGCCTATGACGTTGAAACTACTGTTAACGGCCTAAGACTATAACTATGCCTATGACTGTGGACATAATATTTTGCCTATGCCTATGCCTATGACGGTGAACATAAGACTATGCCTATGACTATGACGGTGAACATAAGACCACCTATGACTATGAACAATAAGACTATGCCTATGACTATGACTATGACAAGGACAATTGTGACTAATTACCTAAGATTCATGACCATGAGGTTATTGGCTAGGATTATAACTTTGAAATTGGATCTAAGCTTGACTTTCTTTATTTATCTTTGGATCTTGATTTGGGTATTTTTCTATTTAAGTTAGATCTATCCATGTTCTTGAAACTAGATTATTGTTTAAACCTTTTCATGTTCATAATATTATCAGATCTATATGCCTGCGATGTTTTAGTCAATTTAGTTATGTTATACCTTGGAATTAAATTAATAATAGAACGATGTCTATTATGTTATAGGTGAAATTGAATGATATTGATCTATGTTTGTAGTTCTATTTTATTATCATGTTGAATTGAGAATTAATGAATAAGTCTATTCATATGTATATGAACTTGGAATATAACCTGTTGTGACAAGTTGTGTAGTTTATCATGTTATGCAAGTTTTAGGTTGTATAATCATATCACATATGTGACCAAATGTTAGATCCACATGTTTATGTGTTAAACCTACGTCATATTTCGAGTTCACACTTATTCATATGTTCGTGATTGATTTGCAAGTTCACATATATGTAAGTTGATTTAGTCTATGTTGCAAATTCACATATATGTATGTTGAATTAGTCCACGTTGCAAGTTCGCGCCTATGATATTCATGTTGATTACTTTGCAAGTACACACCTATGGTGTTCATATTGATTATGCCGAGAATGCCAAGTTTACACCTATGACATGTTTATGTTAATGGATTTCTTTATGCAAATTTTGTGTACGTTAAATTAGGCTAAGTTTTTAGCCTAATATTATATGTCAAAAATCATGCGGACGGAAAATTAGGCTAAGATTGCTAGCCTAATATTTAGACGGGGTAACGTTGGGAAAAATTGGTAATCATAGGAAACTTGACATGAAACTTGCCTTGAAAACTTGACACGAACTTGACATGAAACTTGAACATGGACATGACACTTAGAATGAACTTGAAAATGGCCAACTCGAGGTTGGGTTGAGTTTGTAGTGTAATTCTGCCCGGAACCGCCCGGAAAATCCAGTAACTGCAAACAATAGGATCCAATGTGAGTAGTTGGTCATATCGCGCTTAAAACCCGAGGTTAGACTGAGTTGTGGTGCCCGGAACCGCCCGGCATAACCAGTGACCACAACAACAGGTCTAATGTGAGAGGTTGGGGTGCATTAATTTATTTTAATGCCACAGGATAGGGTTAAGTCATGAACCGATTGAATATACTTAACCAATTTGGCACGATGATTTGATAGGGTTAAGTCATGAACCGCTTGAATATACTTAACCAATTTGACACGATGATTGGATAGGGTTAAGTCATGAACCGCTTGAATATACTTAACCAATTTGACACGATGATTTGATAGGGTTAAGTCATGAACTGCTTGAATATACTTAACCAATTTGACATGATGATTTGATAGGGTTAAGTCATGAACCGCTTGAATATAGTTAATCAATTTGACATGATGATTTGATAGGGTTAAGTCATGAACCGCTTGAATATACTCAACCAACTTGACACATGATTCGTAGGGCTAAGTCATGAACTTGAACGACAACACTTAGTCAATTTGACATGACACGTAGGCGGGTTAAGTCACGAACTTGAATGACAACACTTAACCAACTTGACATGCTAGACTGATGGGGTAAGTCTCGAATTTAAATGACAACACTTAACCTACTGGACGGAAACCCTAGTTACGCGGTCCTTTTCAGCAGTATCCCACTAGATGTATCACGGTACCCTAGAACTAGGCAGGGTGGGGCACGATTACTGGGCTGATTGTAAGCGACCAGAACGACGGCTGAGTTGGTGCGCCATTGTAGGTTCAGGCGGACTATGGTCGTGCACGTAGTCTGGAGTTGAAAAAGCAGGCATTGGGCACCAGTAGGTTTACACTGTGCGTGCTTGATTCGTGTCGGTGGTTGGCACCCTAGGGCTTGATACACCGTATGGTGGACCTAGCACAGGTAACTACATTCGTGATAGGACCGTATGACACAGACACATGACGAGCTAGAACTTGTAGGGAGCCGATCGATTAATATTTCATTTCGTGGGACCAAGTAATGGTTCATTTCATGATATTGGGCAAGGGATCATTTCATAGTTAATACATGACACGGATTGGGTTACTAGTACAGGTGGTAAAGGCCCATTTCTGTTTCTGTTAGGGAGGTAAAAGCCCATTACTATTTCTGTAAAGATCACCCTGTTTCTGTTTCCGTTTCTGTTTGGACATTAGGATAACACCTAATTCTGTTATACTAGTACTGGTGCAGAGAATGTTAAACATGCGATGCTATACGTAGTTTATCTGGTTAGCATAGTTTATCTTGTTACCGTAGTTTATCTGGTTAGCATAGTTTATCATGTTACCGTAGTTTATTTGGTTAGCATAGTTTATCTAGTTATCTTAGTATAACTTGCCTATCTTGTCATCATCCTTATGTTTACTTTCAGTTTATACATGTCATGTTATCTTTACTTGTTTCTATGCTGAAAGTCACTAGGACTTACTAGTCTTTATGACTGACCCGTTTTCTTTTGCCTCTTTTTCTTCCGTTCCCCCCCCCCCCCCAGGTTCTCAGGGAGGAAACACTACTACTTAGTTTGGACTTCTTTCTGCTTCAAGATCATCATATATGGCTTGGACCTTTCTTGTCTATGGCTGCTTTACTGTTTTACTTGGGGAATGATTTATGACTATAGTTTTTTGCTTCTTTACTATTGCAAGACAGATTTCGATGTAATGGATTTAATGGCATTTTGATGTAAAAGGCTTTAGACCTTTCTAGATTTTAAAGCAATGAAATTTGGTTCTTCTTCCGCTGTTTTATATGTTCTGTCTTGCAATATTTCTGTGTATGTTTACCTAGATAATGCTCCACCAAAGCTAGTGCATTCCCTTTGTGAGTGACCCTAGCGGAGGTGGAGTGTTACACACAACCATTCACCCTTCCACATTCCCGACCGTCACCTTTAGCTTCTCGCAATCCACTTTTATCGCATACCTCTTGAGCCTGTCCATACCCAAAATAACCCAAACCCTGCGAAGTTCAAAACAAAGCAATCACACACAAAGGAGCAACCCTGACTTGATAACACTAGACAAGGACAAATCATAAACAAACTGGATGAACCCCCTAACTGGATTAGTCACAACAAAAGGTCTATCGCAAACCTCGGGTGGGTTCCAAACCCAAGCGGCAAACAAGCACATTACAAATAAATGAATGTGATGCTCTAGTATCAAACAACACACAAACTGAAACACCTCTAACGGAAAGAATACCTTGAACGACGACACTCTTCCCTTCTTCTTCTGCTGTAGGATTCCTTAAAGACAATGCCACAGCTTCCAAAGAATACACCTTCACAACCTGCTTACCCTTAGCTAGTTATAGACAATCCTTCTTATCATCTCCAGGCTTTCCACACTTAAATCGCTTCTTTTCAGCTTTTTCTTTTGGATTCTTAAAATCCTTTGAATAATGTCTGTTCTGCCAGCAGTTAAAGCAAGTCACTTCAGCCTTCTGCTCTTTCTGACCATCTTTTCCTTTTTGTTGTTGCGACTTCCTCTTCTTGTTATTACCACCCTGATGTAGTTTTGGTTCTTCCTTAGTTGCAACAACAGTCTCTTCCTTGGGAAACAAACTTTCATGCCTCAAAGCCTTCTCGAAGATCTTCTCATAAGAATCATCCAAGTGATCAACCAGCTGATTCCCAAGGTACTTGTCCAACCCCATGACAAACTTCTCGTTCTTTTGATAAGGAGTCTCAACATATGAACGAGCATACTTCGACAAAGCTTCAAAATCAGAAACATACCCAAGCATTGATCGACCATTCTGCTTAAGCTCAACAAACCTTTTAAACAAAATAGACTTCTGAATGGTAGAAATAAACTTCATCTCAAAATTGACTTGGAATTTCTACCATGAAATCTCATCTTCCGGAGCCTCTAGAGTAACAGAGTTCCCACAATCCATAGCTCTACCCTGTAGCTGTCTCGATGCAAGTTTCTGCTTAATATCATCATCAATTCCCAAGTCTCCAAAGATCTGAATGCAAGTATTAAGCCACCCTTGAATCTCTACAATCGGCTTCGTCCTTTAAATTGCTTCCCTCCTAGAGTGGTGAAGTCTTTTCATAGCTTTGCGAAGTCCATGGCTCTAGGAACCTGCACTTGAACTCTTACATCTATAGCGGCTGTCTCCTGAGCGGGTACCTTCCTCATGATCGCTGCCATCATGGCCTCGAATTTAGTTCGGTAGTCTGGTATACCGCTATTTCCCCCTACAGGAACAGTATCCTACCTAGCAGCATGTCTCGATGGTCGACGGCTCATTCTAAATCTGTAATATAGAATGACTAGCCCATGTATGAGAAAAACTTCAAATAGAGTTCAAACGCTATTATACTATACACAAATATATAGTATACATCCATTAGAAATCTACAAATATGTCTCTTATACGTAATTAGGTCCTTGAACTTTGGCTAAAATCGATAGCTAGAGCTTGGATACCAAATGTGATGACCGCCCATAACTCCTGCACTTAGTAAGGGAAATAATGCACTGAGAGGTATGCAAGGCAGCCATGGACGATTATCAAGGTAAGATAACACAAGCGAAACCTATCGTATAACTTATAGCATAAGGATAAATTATAATAGAACGTATACAAAAGGCAATAATAGTAAAGCATAATTGTGTAGAATTTTAAACTTCCATATCATCAAGGAATATCCATAACATCCTTGCATTACATCATCAAACTCTGTACAAAAGGCCTCACTACAACACTCAGATAATACATTAAACAGGGGAAACATCATAATATGTATAGTAGAAAACTAGTACACAAGGCTCCAACTCGTCATCGATCTGCAGCATAGTCCACTAAGATCGACTATTTGTTACCTGCTACTTAGTCTAGTCAAACACACAATGGATGAACAACCCAAGGTAATAAGAGGGAAACATAAAACCTTGAGTCAGACAATAGTCTTAGTGAGCGATAAAGCAACTATCTAACATCATCAATAAAGTATATGTGAATAGGAAGAATAATCAACCAATCTACCAGCTCACTCTAGAGAAGAACCCAAACCCGTCTTCCCCACATCTGACAGTGATGGCCTTTACAACAAACAATTTGAAACCACGGTATTCATGGTAATCGGTTACCATGCGTAGACCATCCTAACTGATATCGTTATCTCCCCAGCACAAGCCCTGAAGGCCTAAACCAACATCAGACAAGCAACCCAGAGATATCTCCTTCGACGTCGAATAATCTACACAAGACGATACAAGAAAACAATCATTCATCCATGACTCTGGCTATCACTATCAATCTTGCTTCGAAACCATCATTAATTGTATGATCGGCTAAACACCTTACCATCGACTGTCAAGGGCTAATGGTAAACCCCGGTTCTATCAAAACTCCTTATGTCATACAACGAAACGTATCTAGGCCCGTCGAGCTGCCCAGGGTACTCTACCAGTCAATTTTAGTCTTTTAGGCATCCCTATTATACCCCTTCTTTGAGTCTGCTAGAACCTAAGAGAACGATAATCCCTCAGCCTTCAATATCCGCCATCCAACCTGATGACTGTTCATAAGCTGAAGCCCCTTCCTGAGCAACCAATATCCACGAACTCACCACCTGGAGTCGTCTACTCATTTGTTGCATTACGACGATCTACGAACTCATCACGGCACTTTGACATTCCTACTTGAATATAACTTGAAGCCACAATCATCATCGACCCAAAAATATGCATAATTTGGTCAATATTCCATTTTATAGCATTTCCATCCTTTCTGCTATGAAAGACATACTATAGCGTTTAATTCAGCCTTTTACAACAATTACAAATGATATCATATCTTCTGCCAACCCATCATGAATGACCCAACCTTTTAAGTCACCGACGACCGAACTCTTTAGGTCACGAATGGCCTAACTCTTTAGGTCACGAACGACCTAACTTTAATATGTTGCCAAACGACCCACCCAATTTCCAACTACCTGACTTAAGCGACCCACCTCCATCATAGCCCAATGACCTGACTTGAGCGACCCGCCTCCATCACAGTCCAACTATCTAACTTGAGCGACCTGCCTCCATCATAGCCCAACGACCTAACTTAAGCGACCCGCCTCCATCATAGTCCAACGACCTAACTTGAGCAACCCACCTCCATCATATCCCAACGACCTAAAGCGCTTTAATGACTCGACCTTCATTTCTTGGAGCACAAGCCAACGACCTATCCAAAAATAACCCAACTCCAGATATGACCAATTTAGCTCCAATCTTGACCAAATCATCACCAAACGACCGCAACAATGCAAACAACTCATCCAATTCAACCATCAACACTTTATGAAATCATCAACAACAACACTAAAATGACAATTGTTCATCAATAATCAAATAAAATTCACCAAATCATGATAAATCAATGAACAAATGGAATAATTGATTCAAACTTGCAAAAACATATGAACTAAAATAAGAATTTACCGATTTAATTTGCTACACTAGATCCTATAGTGATTCGAATGAAAACATACTTTCCATGATGTAGATTTGAGTGAAAACAACTTGAAATGATGAAAATAAGATCAAACAACCCATATACTGATTGAATCCATGTGAGAGATGCTTATCACTCACCAAATCTTCGAATTAACTTGAAATCGCTGAATTCTCAATCCAAACAGGGAAGAATAATCTTCAAACTTCTCAATTTGATGTGATCTCTCTTAACTTGATGCAGATCCAGCTTTGTCTGATTTTGATCTTCAATCTTCATATGTAGATATAGAATTTTAATGGTGGAAAGATGTATTTGATTGAGCAAGGAGGATCACGAGCTCAACCAAATGAGAGAATGAAGAAAGTAAACTATTCTCTATGCCTCTAACCCCCTATTTTAGCATCAAACTAGCGTACTAATGGGACACACCAAAACAGCCCACCAATGGCTTACAAAACCTGAACAGAAATTTTGAAACACTGAAACAACGATTCCTCCTAAACCGCTGAGCCAAATCTTTAATGTGACCACTCTAGGGAAATGGCAACACCATTTCCTTTCCAATGAAATCAATCTCAACACCTGATTTGATTCCAGTCAAAAGTTATGTTGTAACACCCCGTATTTTTAACAACATTAAAAGAGGATAATTAAATAATAATTAATTTAATATTCAGAATGAAGGGAAACTAACTGGGCCATTGCGTCTGTCTCGAAGTTCTGGTTAAGATAAACATTTGGTTTGCATAAAACGAACACCGTATGAAGAAGTTATGAGGGTTTGAAGTTTGTATACGTGCAAGTTATATATATATATATATATATATATATATATATATAATGTCCAAGAATTCAAAATCAGGTCCATAAAGTTCAAATTCATTCAAATTTCAGAAATTCGCGCTGAACGGGAAAATTCCCGCCTAGGGGAGTTGACCCCTTGGGAGGTGTCGACCCCCCAACGGGGGTGTCGAGACCAGGGTCGACTCCCTAAGGGGTGGGTCGACCCCCCTAGGGCTGACATGGCTAAGTCAGTTTCTAGGGCTGGCAGCTATAAATACATGGTTATTTCTCTTGTTTTCTTCATTGGAGATCAATGGAGGCCAAATGTTGCTAGTGCTTGAATTGAACAGAACCCTTTTCTTCAACAACATTCAACTTTGCAAAACAAACTTAGAGATTCAAGTGTAGATCCAACCTCTGCTATTTTCTACCTTTTCATTTAATCCAAACACTGTGAGTTAGTTACTTTTAGATTTAAACGATTAAAAGTAATTTGTGACATGACTGTGATTTGGATATATACATGCCTATGACTGAATCATATTGGATCTATCATATTTTGTGAATCTATAATATTCTTGGATCCTAGACCTTATCATGCTAGATCTATTTTATAGATCTAATTCTTTGTGGTTAATTCATCATGTCACATATGTGGATCTTACCCCTTTTTCTAAGTTTGTGGTTAATTTGGAATTATCATTATCTGGATGATATACACGTAAATGTGTATATTTTATCCGTATATTTATCTTATTTTATTTTTTAAATAATTGATACTGTGCATTTATAGTTGTGTTTACAGATTATTTTTGACGAATGGATTAACACACTTAATTGTTGAAAAGCTTGAAGAATTTATGCAAGAAGAGTGTTGAATTTAAGAGCTGGATTAAAGCTTGAAGACCTGAAGAAAAGTGCAATTCAATCGCCCTCTGCTGCATATTTTAAAGACAAGATTCAATGCTTTTCTATAATGATCACTTGGAGTTGTTATTCATTCTCAAGGCAATTGGAGTTGAAGCCCGCAACCTATTTTCCATGAAATCTGCATGCATTCACATTGGTCTAGTTGCAAATTAGGCCAAGTTATTTGTCCCATATCATGTAATTTACAAGGCTTCTCATTCATGCGCTGCACGCGTTCACACTGAGCTATTTGATTTATGTGCTATTTTGGAAAATGGGTTTTGTCCCACATTGTGGAATTTGCCAAGTAGTCTTTGTCATATCAGCTATAAATACGTTGTATCTTATTCATTGTAAAACACATTTAGTTTTATTCTGTAACTCTCTTCTTAGAATAAAACTCTTCTTCTCCCTTTCTCTCAGTTGTTATTTTATTTTATTTTATTTATGTTCATGTTATTTAGTTTCTTTTTCTCTTCTTCTTTAGCTATGTCTAGCTAATCCCCTTTGATTAGGGGGTGATGACGCTAATAGAAATGATTCAACATGAATCACATAGTCAATAGATGAGGACTTTATACATGTAGATTTGGATCTGAATCAAGGGTTAGATATGAACCTTCATATTCTGTGTCGTTTAAGAGCTATGCTTCTTTACAGGGTATATTCGTGTTCGATCTAACAATTATCAGATTTAGATCTAATTTTAGGGTTTTAGAAATTAATTAGTGAATCTGTCCTGATAGTCTATGGTTGTTTAAGAGCTCAGCTCCTGCATAGGCTATGCATGTTGTTATTTATTTATTTGTTTCTAAGAACCTAATTATAGTTGATTCATGTGTATGACAGAAACATTAATTAAATCTATATTTATTTGTTGGTTGTTGATGAGTGTGAATCCAGTCTATGTCATTATCCCCTAATTGCTTTCTCTTATTATATAAATATCTCTTTTTATTTAATTGCTGTTATTTTCTGTGTTTTTAATCAATCGAAATCCTAGAATAACATGATTGGATTTATTAATTAAAATATTTTTGGTCCTAGAGTTCGACACCCTCTACAACAATCCTTGTTGTTTAGGAAAGCCGTACGGATTTTACAGTTGTTTACAATTGTTTAATTTGTTCACAAACAAATTTTGGCGTCGTTGCTGCGGACCAAAATAATTTTTATTTTTAAATCCTTCAAGTCAAAATTTTTATTTCCTATTTTTTTTCCATAAAAAAACAATTTTCCTTTTATTTTCTTGTATATATAGGAAAAAAAATGCTTGATTGATTTGATTTGGTATTATTCAATGATATCATAATCTTCCAATTAAGAGAGAAAAAAAATCTTGCCTTTTTTTGTTCCTTTCATTTGTTTCTTTCCAATTTTCTACAATTCTCTTTCCTCCTTGCACAATTTCTTTTCTAAAAAGAAAAAGTTTATTGCTTTCCTATTTTTTCTCTTCTTTCCTCTTGTTTCTTCAACCTTGAAGTTTTCTGCACGTCAACCATTCACACCACCATTATTCCGCAAGTTTCATCAAACTTCATAACTTCATACTCAGACCATAGCCTTCATCTCATCTCCACCAACCATACCCTCCTCACCTTCAACTCCCCAATACAGTATCGCACAAACTTCCTACCCCAATCACTGATCATTGCACCCATCACATATATAATCAAAAACCACCTGAATCTAATTTACAACCAACTCCCTGTGTCACCATAATCTCCACCAAAGTTCGAACTTCGAACCTCCTGCAATTTGAAAACTGTCTGCCCAGTCCGTACATCAACTATCGTTCCTGCCACATACCGATGTCTTCAACGCCAAATCCATCGTACAACTTGCTTGCCATCTTCGTAAAGCCATCAACCTCCTAATTCCTTGTCATTAATCCACTAACCACACAATAAACCTTCACAGTTCATTCTTTGTTTTTTTCTATTCTAGTACAACAGCAGCTCTGACCATTTTCCAATCCAAACAACAACACACCAACCATCCATCAGAACCATACCTCACTTCATCCCCTTCACAACATCATCTGCGAAAAATCCCCCAAATCCAACACTCCGACAACCTCACCAACCCATCCACCTCCTAGTTCACGCCAGCATCAACCCCAATCCCCTGCTACATCATAGTCCAACCCATGGTCAACCACCCTGAAACCACATATCCAAAATCGAACCCAGCCTCATAAACAATTCATCCTCCAACAGCAAACACCTGCTCATCATAACAGCAAACGCACTCCCCTCCTTCACCGAACCGTGACCAAAACAGCGCACCTTCCCCCTCTTATCACCTGCTCCATCCACCTCATTACCCTCATACACAAATCGACGACCTGCATACTTCCTTCCTCACAACCAACCTTGTTTCCTTCCATACCACTCTGCCCCGTCATCTCGCAAACCTCATCTCCACGCACTCAATCAGCACCAACCCATGTTCGCTCCTTAGATCCCAAATCGACCAACCCTCTTCTGACACCCAAATTCACTCACCACCCATAACTCACAAACCCCTATCAACCCAAATTCGCAAAAAAAGGGCCAAGTCCTCTTCGAAAACAGGTTTAAATTGTGGAATTAAATTGCGGTTGTGGATTTGAGTAGTTTGGTTGAGGAAGCCGTCATGGGTTTCTACTATTTTCTAGTGATTTCTGTTTGAAGGGAACGGTGTTAATCAAGTCAAGTGTGAACTGGTTTTAATAATGGTTTGGTTATCTTGACTAGGCCTGTGGGCCGATGGGCTGAGTCGTTTTGTATTTTATTTTCCCCTTTTGCCTTTCTTTTGACCTTCTTGTGTAACTAGCTGATTGTGTGAATTTAGTTTGTTTTTATTTCCTTTCGTTTCAAGTTTGGATTTAGTGTGTTTATTCCTTTCTCTTTATAAAAAAATAACTGAAAACAGGTACAGCGGTATTTGAAGCAGGTCATAAAAAAATTCGAACCCGTGCCGCAGCGCAGTCAAGCAATTAATAGAAGGCGACAATAACAGAAAACAGCGGACTATTCAGGGTTGGAGCGGTTGCACACCAAGTGGGGGTGTGAACGTGCTAGCGCTTCTCAATTGCACTGGACGAACTGCCGATCTAGGTGAGATTTTTTTCTAAACTCTACAGGGACTGCTGCTGCAAATAAAAAAAATATAGACATTGCTTGTAAAAATCTTCTGCAGGGGCAACGGCCTGCTTGTAAAATCTTTTAATTTCTGTTATTATTATTTATGCATCTGTATTCATTTTGTTAAGGGCAAAACCCCAATTCACATAAGGTGAGGGATTTTATCACCCTTTCCCTAGCCCACAAATTGCATTTCATCGTAGAATCTGACTAATAATAACGGTTAGACGTTGGACTTAGGGGAGTCGCAGGCTCATCTAGGGCTAAATTGTATTTTGATAGTTGATTCATTCGGAACGAATTATTTCTTGGTGTCTAGACTATGGCAAAGAAATAACCGTTTATAAATATTACGGTGATTCGTAAATATTATATCGGTTGTTACTCTGAAGGTACTTAAACCTTCGGCTGCATTGCTAGGGTGATTCCTGGTGCACCGATAACTCATGTCCGTTAACTGGCTGAGAAATCTTTTGTTCTAAGTAATCAAACGTGTCACTATATAATTTTGGGTTAGGAGCTATTAAGGACAGAAAATTTCATCGTACTCAATCTATGTGTATTTGATTGTTTTGTGTATTAAAAAAATCAAAATTCCTCAAAAACAAATAAAAATTTGAAAAATAAATAAAAATTTTAACTTCTTTTTGTTCTTTAGCCCTCGTTAGTTCTGTAGGTAGGAATTTTCCAAACTCCCATTTTCAAAGAAAACTTTTCTTCTATCTCTCACCTCTTTCTGAACTTCTCCATTTTCTAATTTTCTTTGGCGAACTCTTTTCTTCTTCTTTCTGGTGCGTGCAAACTTGGACCCGTGACTAAGAATCTCGTCGTTTAGTTATAATCAGACCACCTTCTCTTTCCCCAAAACCCGCTTTTCTCGACCAACCTTTAGAAATGGCTAACGAGCCCGCACCTCGCACCCTGATGGACAGAATTCTTCTCGATAGAGTTTTTGTCCCTTCTTGTATCCAGTTACCCAATCCTATGGGTAATCACTTTGAAATCCGATAGAGTCAGATAAACATCCTTCCCAAATTTGGTAATTTTTCTCATGACGAACCATATAGTTTCTTAACCAAATTTGAATATGCTTGTGCAACATTTAAATTACAACAGTTATGTGAGGATGATATTAAACTTCGTTTGATTCCATTTGCACTAACTGGCTCCGCAGAAAAATGGTTTCGCAGCTTGCCCCCAAGTTCGATTAAAAAATGGGATGAATTTACAGCAGTTTTCCTAAAAAATTTCTACCCCCCAGAAAAAACGGCTAGAGTCAGAAATGAAATCACTAACTTCCACCAAAAAGGGGGTGAATTTTTTTGGCAATACTTCGAAAGATTTAAAGAACTGTTGTTAAGTTGTCCCCATCATGGTTATGAAACATAGTCATTATGTCAAATTGTATACGATGGACTCGATAATAGTTCCAGACAAATGTTAGAATCCATGTGTCAGGGTAATTTTCTAAAACAGACTGATGTAGAAGCTTGGGAATTTCTGGACGAGTTAGCAGAAAAATCGAAATAATGGGAACGAACGAATGAAAAATCTCTCTATTCGCGATCCAGTAGTTATTCTATTGAATCCTCTTCTTCTTTTAATACTCTTGTTGATGCTATACTGAACGTTGTTAGAACGCACACTCAGTCTAATAACATTTCCCAAGCTATGTGTCACATATGTCTTAACTCTGATCATACGGCTAATGACTGTCCCCAGTCCCTTAAGCAAGTAAATGCTTTCAACAGACCCAACAACCACCCAAATCTTTCTTATGGTCCGAAAAACCCTCTGATGAACAGACCTTCGAATAGAATATTTCCGAACAATGCTGTGAATCCTCCTCTTAGGCAAAATCAGTACACTTTGAACCAGGCGCCTTTCCACAATCAAACGGTTGCACCCCAATATGAAAAATGCCTTTCTACGATTGAGAGGAATTTATCTGAGGTGAGCAACTTATTAGCACAAATGACTATGCAAAGTGTTGAAAATCAAAACAAGTTAGACAACTCCTTGCAATCATATATGCAAAACATGAATCAACAAATGGGTGAACTCCAAAAACAAATGTCTCAACTTAACGCTAGATTAAGTGAAAGGGAAAAGGGTACTTTTCTAAGTCAACCCATTCAAAACCCTAGAGGACAAAATTCAAACCCCAACCAAATTCACATCATTCAGGATTCAAACGTTAGTCAATTGAATGTTGTCATGACTCTTAGATCTGGCAAAAAGATTGATAACCATGTGGTCAACCCAAATGCTTTACCTGACGATCTTCCAAACCCTCTCGAAAATTCGACCAACTCAGATCAAAACATTGAGCCAATTTCTGACAAGGACCATCCTCAAACTCAAGTAGCCCAACCTACTGAGTTGTCTGATCCATTTCCTTATAGACTCCGACCTAGGAAAAAGACGGATCAACTAGAAAAGACCCTTGAAATATTTAAGCAATTTAAAGTGAACATTCCTCTTTTATATATTATACAACAAGTTCCATAGTACGCAAAATTTCTAAAATATTTTTGCAGTCAAAAACGTCATCACATGTACCTAAGAAAGTGTTTCTGGCGGCAACTCTAAGCGAGGTCTTGTCCCAATCAATGCTAGTGAAATACAAAGATCCTGGCGGCCCCACAATATCATGTACTATTGGGGACAAGAAAATCGACAGATGCCTGCTAGACTTAGGTGCTAGTGTTAACTTGCTTCCATATTCCGTCTATCACCAATTAGGGCTAGGAGAACTGAAACCCACCAAGGTTACCCTTCAGCTTGTTGATCGTTCAATTAAGAAACCTATGGGCGAAATCGAGGATGTATTAATCAAAATAGGCGAATTCATCTTCCCAGTTGATTTCATTGTCCTAGAAACTCAACAAGTAAGCAACCCTACAAATCAGATCCCTTTGATTCTAAGATGACCCTTCTTCGGAACCTCTAATGCACTTATCAACTGCAAAAATAGGTCTATGAAACTTTCTTTCGGTAACATAACTGTTGACATAAACATCTTTAGAACCGAAAACTCTCCTAACTCTTACGTGGACCAGTTTTCTGAAATTCATTCAGTCCATGACAATGAACCCGAGCTCAACCATCTGAATAACGAAATTGAATCGAATTACGAAACCTTGTTTCAAGATATTCCCGAAAATATCTCTGATTTGATTCTTGTCGATCCGCTCACAATTAAGTCTGTCCCTTAACTAGTTTCTTCAATTGAGTCATCCCCAAAATCTGAACTCAAAGTGCTGCCCAGTCATCTTAAGTACGCTTACTTAGGAGACAATGAAACTTTTCCTGTCATTATCGCTTCTGACCTTACTTTAGAGCAGGAACAATTGCTCCTTCCCATCCTTTAGAAAAATAAGGAAGCAATTGGTTGGTCCATGGCTGATATTAAGGGGATTAGTCCTTCTATAGTCCAACATCGAATCCACCTTATAGGTGATGCCAAACCTACTCGTGATCCCCAGCGTCTACTAAACCCCATCATGAAAGAAGCAGTTCGTGCTGAAATCTTTAAATGTCTTGACAATGGAATCACCTACCCAATTTCCGATAGTCAATGGGTTAGTCCGATTCATGTCGTACGTAAGAAATCAGGGATTACTGTGATCCAAAATGAAGCTAACGAGCTTATCCCAACCCGCACCCAGACCGGTTGGCATGTCTGCATTGACTATAGGAAACTTAATGCTGCAACACGTAAGGATCATTTCCCTCTGCCATTTTAGTCGGTCATGAGTACTATTTTTTCCTTGATGGGTACTCGGGCTATAATCAAATCCCTATCACCCTTGAGGACCAAGAGAAAACCACTTTCACTTGTCCATTTGGTACATTTGCGTACCGTCATATGCCTTTTGGTCTCTGTAATGCAGCTGCAACCTTTCAGAGGTGCATGATTAGCATTTTTCAGATATGATCGAGCGATTTTTGGAAGTGTTCATGGATTATTTTTCCATCTTCGGGAATTCTTACATAGTGTTTACATCACCTAGATCTTGTTCTTAACCGTTGCAAAGATAAACACTTAACACTTAATTGGGAAAAGTGTCACTTCATGGTCAAACATGGCATTGTTTTAGGATATGTCATCTCTAATAAAGGAATTGAAGTAGACAAAGCCAAAATTGAGGTTATCTCGAATCTTCCCATTCCCAAATCCGTTAAGGACATCCGATCCTTTTTAGGTCATGCAGGCTTCTAACGTCGCTTTATAAAGGATTTTGGAAAAATCACTCGACCTTTGGCCAGTATTCTTGGTAAGGATGTTCCTTTCGACTTCAATTCTGATTGCATTTCATCTTTTGAGCATCTCAAAAATGAACTTATCTCTGCCCCGATCATATGCTCTCCTAATTGGATGCTGCCTTTTGAAATCATGTGTGATGCCTCAAATTTCGCTGTTGGCGCTATCTTAGACAACGAATCAATAAAATTCTTCATGTCATTTACTACGCAAGTAAGACTCTGAACGATGCTCAAATCAACTAAACGACCACCGAAAAAGAACTCTTGGCAGTCGTTTTCGCTCTAGAAAAATTCAGACCATATCTAGTTGGCTCACACATCACCTTTTACACCGACCATTCCGCACTTAGGTACCTTTTCTCTAAAAAGGATGCTAAGGCCTGTCTTATTCGTTGGATCCTTTTACTTCAAGAATTTGACATTACCATTAAGGATAAAAAAGGATCCAACAATGTTATTGCGGACCACTTGTCTCGTCTTCCAAATGCCCCGTCTTCTTCTCTTCCGATTAACGATCATTTCCCCGATGATCAACTGTTTTCTCTATCCACTGATCCTTGGTTTGCTGACATTGTCAACTACTTAGTCACCAAGTAGATCCCTTCTTTTTGGTCTAAGCAGGATAAACACAAATTCTTTTCCCAAGTGAAACATTTTTTTTGGGACGACCCCTATCTTTTCAAATACTGTCCAGACCAAATCATTCGAAGGTGTGTTCCTGACACCGAAACTCACAGTGTCCTCTCTTGCTGTCATGACCACACCTGTGGTGGTCACTTCGGTCCCAAAAAGACAGCTGAAAAGGTTCTCCAATTGAGTTTCTATTGGCCCAACCTTTTCAAAGACGCATACGAATTTTGCAAAACTTGTGATCAATGTCAATTTTTAGGGAAAATTTCTAAACGGAATATGATGCCCTAAACCCCATTCTAGAGGTCGAAATTTTTGATGCTTGGGGTATAGACTTCATGTGACCTTTCCCTAATTCTTTTGGGAACCTTTACAATCTCTTAGATGTAGATTATGTTTCTAAATGGGTTGAAGCTGTTCCATGCAAAACAAACGATAACAAGGTTGTTGTTGGCTTCTTGAAAGAAAATATCTTCTCTAGGTTTGGCATACCTCGCACAATAATCAGTGATAACGTGACAAACTTCTGTAATCGTTCTTTTGAAGCCCTCATGAGAAAGTATTTGATAACCCACAAGTTATCCACTCCGTACCACCCTCAAACTTGTGGGCAGGTTGAAGTATCGAATAGGCAGATTAAGCAAATCCTTGAGAAAACTATGAATCAAAACCGTAAAGATTGGTCACAAAAGTTAACCGACGCTCATTGGGCTTACCGCACCGCTTTCAAAACAAACTTGGGTATGTCCCCTTATCGGTTGATTTTCGTTAAGCCGTGTCACTTGCCAGTTGAACTACAACATTGGGCGTTATGGACAATAAAAACTTTGAATCTTGATTTAGAGCAAGCAGGTGAACATAGGAAGCTTCAACTTAATGAACTTGATGAAATTCGAAATGATGCCTATGAAAATGAACGAATTTACAAGGACAGAGCGAAAGTTTTTCATGATAAATCAATTTTACGTAAAACTTTCATGCCAGGTCAAAAAAATTTGTTATATGACTCAAGATTGCATTTATTTCCGGGTAAGTTAAAGTCTAGATGGACAGGACCTTACACTGTAAGGACTATTTTTCCACATGGTGCGGTAAAAATTGAGAATCCAACTGATGGATCATCCTATAAGGTCAACGGTCAACGCCTTAAACCTTACTTGGCACCAATACCCAACCAAGAGGAAGAGCTCATGGTCCTCCATGAGCCACATTACATTCGGTAAGACGCACTAACCCTCTTTTGTACATATGTAAATATTCTCTTATTTGTTTTTCCCTTTCACTAAGATACGTCTGATTAACGACTGTGAGGACACAGTCACAATCAAGTGTGGGGGGGAATTTACATTACACCAACAATCAAATTTTATGAACTAGGTCATTCATTGAACAAGGATTAACTTAAATTCATAAATTACACTTTGGTTCTTGTTTTGATAAGTTGAATTGTTGGGTGATGGGAATGAACATTATTTATTCATTGAGTCGTAATGTGTCTGTTTAAGGTGCTAGCTTGAGACTGTGCAGATGTTAGTCGTGCTTGGAGTAAGCATGTCAACCTTTGTTATACATATTAGAATGTGCAAGTAAAAATAATCAAAAACAAACAAAAACAAAAAAAAAATGATTTTGCACCTACATTTGTTGGATTTTCTGAGTTCGTTTTCATGCATAGTATTTTCTTTTCCACTCAAATTTTCAAAATCGTAAGTTCTAAAATCCACTTGGACCAATTAAGGAGAAATGACTCATTGTAGCATTCTTCTTCGATAACCCACATTATTCAAACCCAAGTTTTAGTCAAATTACATCCATGTTTTGACAAGTTTTTCTTATATTTGTATACTTAAGAGCCTTGTACTGATTTATTTTCAAAGGTTCAGAAACGTCACTTTTTATACCAATATTACGCTACCCACTCCGTACTTGTTTTAAGGTAGGATAAACATATACCACATCTTATTTTATATGGGTTATCTACTTTATGAAACTTTGCTTATCATTCCTTTCAACTTTTTGTATAATATCAATCCAGACTTGTGTGTTGAATTAGGGTTATAGAAGTCGAGTAACTAGGGCACAAAACTTTCCTTTCATGAAGTGTTGGTTTAGTAGAGGAGGAATCAAATGAAATAATGTACGGTATCATTCCATTCCATCTCCACTCACCATTCATCATGCAAAAAGAAAAAAGAAAGAATAAAGAAAAAAAGAAGAAAAAAAGAGAAAGTCTCTCAGAATAAAATAGTCATCCATCATTCTTGACTATAAAGCATTCATTTCCATTCCATCCACATCCATTATGCCGTACTTGGAAGCGAGGATTGTAGTAGAGGAGATGAAAGGAAATAAAGATGTACATATGAGCCTTAGTATTTCTTTTATCTTTTGTAGCCTGAAGTTTAACTAATACACTTGCCCTCTTATCTAGAATATTTTTAGAACTTACAAAAATTCTCCTTCATCTATGCATAAATAACACCCAATACATTACAGTTACACTGGTGCAAAATTATTCAAAAAAAAAGAATGAATAAATGATTGGGTGCACATTGTCGATGTGTAGAACTTTGGTTGACACCACGCTCTTAACCTTCAAGACAATTACAGTATTATCAAGGAATTACGATTCAGCTTGAAATTTTTTATTCATTTTTGCACCAATTATGGGATGGACAATTTGGGACTAAACCGTTACTATTGAAGTTAGGTGAAATCCTTGGAATGTGAAAGACCTTAAATATATTGTTTGATTAATCCGCATACTTAAGACGCTTTGGATTTTGTAGGTGGTATACGCTGAAAATCCTCACGAGACAACACTCGTCCTACTAGGGACACCTAGGGGTTTAACGGCTTGTTGCATATGCTGATTGCAATCTTGTTTCCTACGAAAGTGTGACTATCTTAGTTAAGTTTATTCGAGGACGAATAAAAAGATAAGTGTGGGGGTATTTGATATACACGCAAAAGTGTATATTTTATCCGCATATTTATCTTATTTTATCTTTTAAATAATTGATGTTGTGCATTTATAGTTGTGTTTACAGATTATTTTTGATGAATGGATTAATGCACTTAAGTGTTGAAAAGCTTGAAGAATTTGTGCAAGAAGAGTGTTGAATTTTAGAGATGGATTATAGCTTAAAACCTGAAGAAAAGTGCAATTCAATCGCCTTCTGCTGCATATTTTAAAGACAAGATTCAATGATTTTCCATAATGATCACTAGGAGTTGTTATTCATTCTCAAGGCAATTGGAGTTGAAGCCCGCAACCTATTTTCCATGACATCTGCATGCATTCACATTGGTCTAGTTGCTAATTAGGCTAAGTTATTTGTCCAATATCATGTAATTTGCAAGGCTTCTCATTCATGCGCTGCACGCATTCACACTGAGCTATTTGATTTATGTGCTATTTTGGAAAATGGGTTTTGTCCCACATTGTGGAATTTGCCAAGTAGTCTTTGTCATATCAGCTATAAATACATTGTATCTCATTCATTGTAAAACACACTTAGTTTTATTCTGTAATTCTCTTCTTGGAATAAAACTCTTCTTCTCCCTTTCTCTCAGTTGTTATTTTATTTTATTTATGTTCATGTTATTTAGTTTCTTTTTCTCTTCTTCTTTAGCTATGTCTAGCTAATCCCCTTTGATTAGGGGGTGATGACGCTAATAGATATGATTCAACATGAATCACATAGTCAATAGATGAGGACTTTATACATGTAGATCTGAATCAAGGGTTAGATCTGAACCTTCATATTCTGTGTCGTTTAAGAGCTATGCTCCTTCACAGGGTATATTCGTGTTCGATCTAACAATTATCAGATTTAGATCTAATTTTAGGGTTTTAGAAATTAATTAGTGAATCTGTCCTGATAATCTATGGTTGTTTATGAGCTCAGTTCCTGCATAGGCTATGCATGTTGTTATTTACTTATTTGTTTCTAAGAACCTAATTATCGTTGATTCATATGTGTGACAGAAACATGAATTAGATCTATATTTATTTGTTGGCTATTAATGAGTGTGAATCCAATCTATGTCATTATCCCCTAATTGCTTTCTCTTATTATATAAATCTCTCTTTTTATTTAATTACTGTTATTTTCTATGTTTTCAATCAATCGAAATCCTGGAATAACTTGATTGGATTTATTAATTAAAATATTTTTGGTCCCAGAGTTCGAAACCCTCTATAACAATCCTTGTTGTTTAGGAAAGTCGAACGGATTTTACAGTTGTTTACAATTGTTTAATTTGTTCGCAAACACTGGACAGTTAAACCTTTGTTTAGATCTAGATCATCAAGTTATGATTAATTGAGATATGTCATTATTGGATATATGAAGTCTTATTTGGATCTGTTCATCTTTATTATGTTAGATCTAGTTTTATCATTAACCATTCACTAGATCTATTTTTGTGTCCACCTTATTATTATGCCAATTACATGTATACCAGTATACATATTTATGTCACTTTTGTTGGAATGATCACAATCGTCATTTTACCCATCACCTTTCCCTTTTATTATTATGGCTAGGCTACTTTCTAGCCTAGATGCCGCCAAATTTTGCGAATGCGTTAGTTAGGGAATGGGGGAAAATATTAGAATTGGCATAACTTGGTCAACGAATATGAATATGGACATATAATTCACTTTATACAAAATTAGGGAAAAAGGGGCATGGAACTTATAACCTATAATGACATAGGTAAGAATTTAGATAATAATGAAATGACCAAGATTACAATTAAAAATTGTAATTGCACTTATGACACAAGGTTAGGTTGCATTAGTTGTGGAAGTCTGCCCGGACCGGACCGGCATATCCAGCAGCCGCTAATGTTAAACCTAATGTGAGTGGTCTAAGTGCATAAATATGAATCGAGCTAAGACACGAGGTTAGGCCCAACTTGTGGAAGAAGTCTGCCCGGACCCGACCGGCATATCTAGCATCCACAAGCTGTAGGCCTAATGTGGGAGGTCTAACCCATTATAACCATAAATGAAAATATGGTAATAATTGAAATACTTAACCTAGTGGAATCTATAGGGATTGTGTGAACATGAACATGAATAAGGTGTTAAGTAAACTTGGAGGGTTAAGTTATGTATATCCGAGATGGGTGGGTATTATCTAAATATAGGCCCACAAAACTTAACCAATTGGGGGTTACGTAATTAAAGACACCTAGTGGTATACATAACCGATGGAAATAATAAAGATATGTAATTAAATACACCTAGTGGTATACATAATCAAATGGAAAACCTAATGGGGGATACAAGACAAAGGGGAGAGCTTGTATCATATTGTATGGGACCCGTTTCATCGAGTAACCCGGAGTAGGTATCAATCATGTACTCCGAACTAGGTCGGAGAAGGGGAACGCTTACTAGACTGATTGTAAGAGATCCAAATGTGGGGGATAGTGTGGGCGGCGCAAACCGACTGGGCTATGTGCGTGCATGAGCCGGGCAGAGGAGGATAAGACGACCGTGACACCTACAGATATGGGGTTGTGCATATCAGCGAGGTGTTGCCACTTTAGGATGTGATACATCCTACGTTGGGGCCAGCACAGAGTATCTATGCAGATTAGGGAGCCGATCAATTAGGGTAGTAGTTAGGATACATTTGGATGTATGCCTATGTCTGCCGCCTTATAGTGGAAGGGATCTGTAACGACCCGCATTCTACGTATCGAAGGATCGTAGAATATTTATTTCTTTTCCATATGAGGTCGTATGGTCATGTAACTTTGGGGAACGACTATTTGGGTCATTTCCCATGTTCACGATTTTTGTCAATTTTTAAATGACCATTTTATCCCTAGCGGATCTTGTTTCGCCTATAACTTTTGGTTGGTAAGTAGTTCTGACCTGTAACCACCTCCATTGGATCCAAATGATGGTTTACCTTTCTGTATAGTGGTCACATTAATCAAACGGACTTACCTATTGGGAAATATGGCTGAATTAAGGTTTGGAAGGTGAAAAACAACTTAAATAGGCTTAATAGGGTAATTAGCAGCTAGGCCCATTGGGGATTTCGGGATTTGAGCTATATAAGGGCTGATTAGGGTTAGAGAAACCTTTTCTTTGTTATTTTCCAGCTGCCACTTACCTCTCTTCAACCTTAACAATGGCCTCCAACACCCAAATCACCTTCTAATCATAGTTTAATCAAGTATTAGCCTAATCAACATCAAACCAAGGCAAATTAGCATGGAATTTGGGATACAGCTGCTGGAACACATAGAGATTCAACCCAAATCAGAGATACTTTCAGATCTATAAATTATTTGTGGCTAAAGTGAGTGATTTGCATTGTTTTTTTTAGTAATTATGGCTAATTAGGGGTGATTAGTGTTAGTTAGCGAAATTATGACTCAGAAAAATCTGGAAAAAATTTATAAAATTCTAAAATATTATTTTAGGGCTCTGACAAAAATTTGGGTTAATTTGGATATGTTTTTCTAATCCTATCATTAGTTATAGCTAAATATGATTAAGGGGAAAACAATGGATTTTGGGATGTTTGATTCATATTGGCATGATTATTCATCGTTTTGGTGTTTATGGTTGATTGTACATGCTGCTATGACTTTATGGTATGCTTGATGATTGATTAGAAAAGTTAGAATGGTAGAAAACGCCATCGTATGGCGTAAAACAGTCACTGGAAAAGTTGCAGAAAACTGTGTAGGAACCGGATCAGATTGAAGGGGGAAAGTACGACTTGATCCGCTCGTGAAGTCCCATTCCCACGAACTGCTGGTGGAGCTACGAAGCTTGAAGTTATCCGACCCGTACCGCTTGCCCCGAACCACAGAGCACCATGCAGCTCCGACCGGACCTGGTGGAAGAAGTACGGACCAATCTGAACCACTCTAGGGAGCACGACCACGATTTGCTTGCGTCAGAGAAACCCGGACCGTGAATCTTGCCATCCCCGAACTTCTTGGTGACCACGAGATGAAGCACACCCGAACCGAGCCGTGGAGCTACTCCGACCCCATCCGAAGAGCACGGCCCGAACCGGATGGGTAGCCACAAGTACGAACCAATGATGCATAGAACCGAACCGATGATGGCTGGGGCATTTAAATGACCGCGAACCGAACCGATGATGGCTGAGGCATTTAAATGACCGCGAACCGAACCAAGGATCTTGGACATGAGACGTGAACCATGAATCAAAGGGAGACCGATCCGGAGGAGACCAAACCCAAGATGCAAAGATAGTTCAAGTGAGGAGTTGTAGCTCAGGATCCAGATGGGAACCAACGAGTTAACTTCATGAGTTGGACTTTGCTGCGGGACGTATGCAAAGGGGTTTATCGATGTCTGTAGCTTTGACTCACCACTCAGATGGATTAGTGGCTATAGATCAGTGTAGTGGGGTTGTTATGACTCTATGGGGCAAAGTGATCATTGCAAGGCTATGAGCCAGTGCAGTGGAGTCGTTATGACTCCATGGGCCAGAGTGGACATAGCAAAGGATTATTGGCTATGGATCAGTGCAGTGGGGTCATCGTGACTCCATGGGGAAGAGTGATCGTAGCAAAGGATTAGGTGATCAAAGTAGTAGATGTCGTATGCTTTACGCACTGAGTGAGAGATGTGAGGATGCCTTGTATCTTTGCACCATATGTTAGTGTCACTTTAAGTGCATTGTACATATTGTTGTGCTAACTCTTTGTTTGCAGGTCCAGGTTCAGGTATGGTTAGTTATACCTGTTATTGTTTTGTTTTGCTGCTTATCGCTCATACCAGACTTTTGTCTGACCTAGAGTTGTATGTCTCTTCTTATTACTCTGGGTGCTCTTAAACGGGCAGACTAGAGACAGGTCAGGTGATTATGCACGAGTAGCTGTACCGGAGACGAGAAGGAGGCTCCCACGTATTATCTACATATATTCTCCTTGTGTTGTTGTTGGTCACTGCTTGGGCATTAGTAGTGTACCTTTCCTTTCTTTTTCTTTAGAGACAATATTTTGAAGTTGTAATAATGATGTTGGATCATAAGCTGTATTTTGGATTCCGCTGCTATGATGGTTTAGTTTTCAGCTTATGCACTGTCTCGCGTGTTTTATGCCAATGTTATATTATTATTATATTTTGTTCCATGCGATGTGAGACATTCTACAGGTTCCTTGTTAGTTCAAATTCCTTTATTTTCCTTTCTTTGACGACCGTCCCATGTTGGTCGGGCATTGGCACAACGCACTTTCATTGGAAATGTCGGCTGGTGCGGGGTAGGCCGTCACATTTGGTATCAGAGCCAGGTTTTGTAGTTAACCTAGGGAAAGACACCAGGGAGAGATAGTGTGTATAGAGAGTGCGTATTTGTGATATTTTGGTTTCCAAAAGCTATATATATACTATTAATATATCTAAGGATGAGGTCGCACTACACTGGCACCACTAAAAAGTTGGTTAATCGCTTTCTCCTTACAGATTAAAGGATGAGCCAATATACGAGGAATATTGGTTCAGGAGCCAATAATAGGAATGCTCCTGATATGAGGACGATGTTCACTGACTTCATGAGAGAGATGCTTATGGATGTTCAGAGGGAAGCTCCTAATGCTACAAATGGTAGTGGTGCAGCGGTGCAGGCGCCTAGGGCCGATTTCGCCAAGCTCTGTATGGATTACACTAGTCTTGGTGGGAAGTCGTTCCATAGAACGAAATCGGCTACAGAAGTTCAGGATTGGCTTGATAGTTGTGAGCATATCTTCGAGGATCCGGGAATCAGAGTCGCGATGAAGAGGAAGCTAGCATCCCGTCAGCTGCAAGGACGGGCTATGAATTGGTGGAATGTTATTAAGGCAGCTACTCCCTGAGGATCGAGTTACTTGGAATCATTTCAAAGCCCGATTCAGTGATAAGTTTATCCCAGCAGTCTCGGAGTATATTGTTGAGTTCGATACTTTATCGAAGTATGGATTATCCCTTATTGACACTCCTGAGAAGAAGAATGAAAAGTTCATAACTGGTTTAGATCAGTACTTGGGAGAAAGGCTCATAAATCATATTGATGAGACTTTTGAATCGATTATTGGAAAAGCATTGAGATCAGAGAGCCTTTACCCTAAGCCCAAGACTGAATTCGATGTTGCATTTGCAGAAGGGCCAAAGCTGCAGGCAAGCGGTGGAGGCAAGAATAATTATCAGAACAAAAGGAAACAGAATCAGACTAAGGATGGTCAGAAGAAGAGTAAGAAAGATGTTGAGTGCTTTAGCTATGGCAAGAAGGGCCATTTTGCTAAAGAATGTCGAGCAAAGCCAGCGGACAAGAAGTGCTTCAACTGCGACCAAGTGGGACGTTACAAGGATAAATATTCGCAACCCCCCAAAGAGAAGCAGATTGTGAAAGCATATGTTATTAATGTTGTTACTTCTTCGTCGAATGTTCCAGCTGCAACGGAGAAAGAAACGAATGTCATCATTCAAGGTATGCTTTCTGTTTAAAATGTTCCTGTCCAAGTACTGTTTGATACTGGGGCTTCCCGTTCCTTCATATCTAGTGACCTGGTAGATAGGTTGGCATTGGAACCCAAGATAGTCAGTAGACCTTTAGCGGTGATGAACCCGATTGGTGGTTCGACTAGCCTTAGTATGATTTGTCGTAGTTTGGTCTTATCGAGTCATGGATGTATGTTTGCTTGTGATTGCTTTGTTTTGGGCTTTACTGGGTTTGGCATTATTTTGGGAGTTGACTGGCTCCAAAGATATGAGGTGGTGGTAGACTATGAGGAATTTTCGGTGACTATTAGGGCGGATGATGGGTGGAGGGTAGTGTTTGGTGGCCTACCTAGTGACGAGGTGATAGCTAGTTTTCTAAATTCCCTTGACATCCTGTAGGATGAGTTATTAGGGGTTCCTATTTCTGGCCAGTATCCGGATATCTTCGAGGAAGTTACCGAACTTCCACCACAACGAGAGATTGAGTTCCATATTGATTTAGTGAAAGATGCCAGACCTATAGTGACGCCAGTTCGTCGTATGGTACCAAGGGAGCAGAGGCTCGGGGTGCAAGTAAGTGATCTTTTGAAGAAGGCATTTATCAGAAGAAGTGTCTCTGAGTGGGGAGCACCAATTGTATTTGCTACCAAGGCAGATGGTTCCCTTCATTTATGTGTGGACTATCGCGAGTTGAATAAAGTGACTAGGAAGAATAAGTATACTCTTCCACGAATAGATGATTTGTTTGATCAACCAAAAGGAGCAAGGGTATTCTCCCAATTGGACCTAGCGACATGATTTCATCAGCTCCAAGTAGCAACTGAGAGTATTCCTAAAACGACATTTCGAACGCCATCTGGATTCTATGAGTGGTTGGTCATGCCATTCGGGTTTACCAATTCACTAACATATTTTGTGGATCTTATGATTAGGGTATTCAGAGATCAATTGAATAAGTTTGTTCTTATGTTCGTAGACGATATCTTGGTTTATTCGAGGACAGAGGAAGAACACAAGGAACATTTGAGAGTAGTGATGGAGGTGTTGAGAAAGCACCGATTGAAAGCAAAGTTTTCTAAGTGTCACTTCTGGAGGAGGGAAGTGAGATTCTTAGGCCATGTTGTTTCAGAGAATGGTATTACCATGGATCCTGAGAAGGTGACTACGGTACAAAATTGGTCTACGCCCAAGAATGCAACAGACGTAAGAAGTTTCTTGGGATTAGCTAGATATTATCGTAAGTTTATCCAAGACTTCTAAGATGGCGGCCCCGTTAACTCAGTTGACCAAGAAGAATCAAGCTTTCGTTTGGGACGAAAGGTGGGAAAATGCAATCAAGAACCTAAAGGAAAAGTTGACGTGTGCACCAATGTTAGTCATTCCTAAAGGGAATGGAGAGATGACAGTATACACGGATGCATGTGGTACCAGACTAGGTGTTGTATTGATGCAAAGAGGTAGGGTTGTAGCTTACGCTAGTCGGCAACTGAAACCGCATGAGAAAAGATATACTAGCCATGATTTGGAATTGGCAGTGATCGTATTCGCATTGAAGATGTGGAGACATTATCTCTTGGGAGAAAGATTCGAGTTGTTTACCGATCATAAATCATTAAAGTATCTCTTCTCTCAGAAGGATCTAAATCTCCGACAGCGAAGATGGTTAGAATTCTTGGCTTCCTATGATTTCGATATCGCATATACACCAGGAAAGGGCATTATGGTAGCTGATGCATTGAGTAGAAGACATGCCAAGGACTAGATCAGGGCATGATAGCATTTGGGTGATTGTGGACCGATTGACCAAGACTGCAAGGTTTATACCCGACAAATCAAATAGAATAGCAACTAAGTTAGCGGAACTGTATATGAAGTGGGTAGTGAGATTTCATGGAGTACGCAAAGGCATTGTAAGTGACCATGATCCGTTGTTTACTAGTGGATTTTGAAAGAGCTTACAAGAGGCTTTAGGGTCAGAATTACATCTCAGTACCGCATATCATCCTCAAACCGACAGTCAAACAGAGAGGGTGAATCGAGTATTACAAGATCTATTAAGAGCTTGTATATTGGATTTTGGTGGATCATGGGATGACCATTTGCGTCTAGTGGAGTTCGCATATAATAATAGCTATCAGCCCAGTATTGACATGCCTCCATTTGAAGCTTTATACGGAAGACCACGCAACTCACCATCATGTTGGTTAGAAACCGATGAGAAGTTTCTGCTTGGGCCAGATGTGATAAGAGAAACCTCAGATAAGATCAAGATTATCCAACAGCGAATGAAGGTTGCCCAAGATAGGCAGAAGAGTTATGCTGATAAGAGGCGAAGAGATTTAAAATTCTCCATTGGCGACTTGGTATTTGTCAAGGTTTCTCCGTTAATGAGCGTGATTCGATTTGGTAGGAGAGACAAGTTAGCACCAAGATTTGTTGGCCCATTTCCCGTTCTCGAACAAGTTGAGAATTTAGCATACAAATTTGAATTACCTGACAAGATGACAGGAGTTCACAATGTATTTCATGTTTCCCAGTTAAGGAAGTTCGAGCACGACCCTGATATGACTATTTCACTGGATCGATTGGATGACATAGAAGTAGAACCCGAGGCGGTTGGGAACCGCAAGCCAATCCATATTGTCGAAAGTGATACGAAGCAACTTCGAAGGAAGGCGGTGAAACTGGTCAAGGTTCAGTGGGGTGATAATGAAAATGACTGTACTTGGGAAACGGAGGAGAGCATAAGGGAACCGTATCCAGAACTCTTTGCCTGGTAAGATTTTAATAGTGATAGTTCCTTCCCTTGTTAGTAAACCGCATGCTAGGGTAGGCTTGTTGCGCTTGTTGTGTATGTTTGATTGTTTGGTGATTGACTGATAGGCATGCGGAATTCCTTTGTATGTTTTGGTTAAGGGATTTCGAGGGCGAAATTACTTAAGGGGGGAAGAGTGTAACGACCCGCATTATACGTATCAAAAGATCGTAGAATATTTATTTCTTTTTCATATGAGGTTGTATGGTCGTGTAACTTTGGGGAACGAACATTGGGGTCATTTTCCATGTTCACGATTTTTTCCGATTTTTAAATGACCGTTTTACCCCTAGCGGATCTTGTTTCGCCTATAACTTTTGATTGGTAAGGAGTTTTGACCTAAAACCACTTCCTTTAGATCTAGATGATGGTTTACCTTTCCGTAGAGTGGTCATATTAATCAAATGGACTTACCATTTGGGAGATATGGTTGAATTAAGGTTTAGAAGGTGAAAAACAGCTTAAATGGGCGTAATAGGGGTAATTAGCAGCTAGGCCCATTGGGAATTTCAGGATTTGATCTATATAAGGGCTAATTAGGGTTAGATAAACTTTTTCTTTGTCATTTTACAGCCACCACTTACCTCTCTCTTCAACCCTAACAATGGCCTCCAACACCCAAATCACCTTCTAGTCACCGTTTAATCAAGTATTAGCCTAATCTACATCAAACCAAGGCAAATTAGCATAGAATTTGGGATAGAGCTGCTGGAACACATAAAGATTCAACCCAAATCAGAGATACTTTCAGATCTATAAATTATTTGTGGCTAAGGTGAGTGATTTGCATTGTTTTTCACTAATTATGGCAAATTAGGGGCAATTAGTGTTAATTAGAGAAATTATGACTCAGAAAAATCTAGAAAAAATTTGTAAAATTCTAAAATATTATTTTAGGGCTCTGATAAAAATTTGGGTTA
>JASFAX010000510.1:0-60636 GCA_030737875.1 Allium sativum | reverse complement strand
AATCTTATGACATAAAAAGAGTTGAATAATGACGTAGGTTCAAGAACATGGGTAGACCTAACTTAATAGGTAAATTCCCAAGATCTAAACCAAAGAAAACTAAGAATAGACAGAATAAATAATCAGGTTTAGACCCAATCTCATAGTCACAAAACTTTAGCAACACTTTCCTAGTCATGAATCATAGGTGTTTAATCACAGTTGTCCTTGTTATGTCATAGGCAGTAGTTTATGTTTCCTAATCAAAGGCATAGGCTTGTGTTCATAGTCAAGGAAATAATTCTCATAGCCATGAGTCACAGTCATAGGCAGTGTTCATAGTCATAGGCAATGTTCATAGTCAAAGAGGCATATGGTTTTAAGGTCCATAGTTTCATAGTCACAGTCTTATTGGTCATCGAATCATAACAATTCTTAATTAGATCCAAAGATATAAGCACTGATTCGAATAGAGAGATTTGGCATATTCTTTTATTCCTTTAATTTCATGTCACGAACAGAGAAAACGTTCAAATCTAAAAAGTAACCGACTTACATTGATCGGTTTTTATAATAGAAAGATGGTGTTGCTATGATTCGTGCGACGTTGCTCGAAACCGTTTGAGTTAGCCTTTGATTCTTATCTTGAAGCTTTAATCTTGATTCGAATCTCTTCTTGACAAACTTGAGCAGCATAACCTTGTCTTGGATTTTCGTATTATTTTATTTTAATTAGAATTAGAGTAGAGTATAGGCATAGAGAAGTTGTGAGGAGAAAATATGAGGCCTAGGGGTGTTTTTATAGTGTAGAAGTCAACGAATCTGGTCAGAATGCCATCCGGATACAGAAAAACAAACCAGGCTGCAGATCTGGAAAAAGCGGGGAGGTCGACCCCCAGGTCGACCTATGGGGGGGGGGGGGGGAGGTCGACCCCTAGGTCGACACCCTGGTCGACCTGGGTACCCAGGTCGACCTCCTGGTCGATCTGGGTCCTGGGCGGGAAATTTCCCGCCCAGCCCGCTTCTGAGTCTGTTTTGAAATTTGGAACTCCGCTGAAACTTCCGCAGGTCATATCTTCCTCATACGGACTCCGATTTACGCAAACTTGGACTCGTTTTCATGTAGAATTCCGAGACGAACGCAATGGCGCCGCCCGTTTCCCTTGATTTTGATTTTAAAATTTAATAATGCTTTGATTTGTGAATCTTAGTGTTACAGAATTACGGGGTGTTACAAGTCATGTCGTTCAAATGACTTTGCAGCATTCACAACATGGCATTACGGCCTATGTTATTCCTGCGACTTAACTCGTATCGTGGCGACGACTTAGAATCATGTCGGGTGGACGTCTTGGCTGATACGGTTCCATGTCGTGCTAATGACTTAATTGTAAGCGAACGGCTTGGTTGTTGCGTCATGCCGACTTGTTATACTCATGTCGTCGTGAACGACTTGACTCCATGGCGTGTTGAACGCCTTGAGACCATGGTGTCAGAACAGTATTTTGTGAAACTATCAGCTCTATATTGTTAATGTATTTCTTCTGAACCGTGTTTTAATAACGGTGTTAAACATTCCTTTAGTGTACAAAACAAACATCCCATTTCTTACCATATTACGCTCTTTCTATTTAGTGGGTTTCACTGTGGATCTAGGTATATATATATAATATATATTTTAAAATAAAAATGCGTTCACTCACTATTTACATAGGAATCCTAAACCTAAGCTCTGACACCAGATGTAACAACCCGAATTCCGATAGACCGATTTTTTTCTGGAATTCCAATCTATCAAAACTCAAGTTGTGCTCTGGTATCCTGCAGAAAAGACATAGACATAAAAGATGTCAGAGCTCAGAAAATATCTCACAGCGGAATGGATAAAATATAAGATAATCAAAATATAGCCTTACTATATTAATGATACTGCCTAACCAAAGGCTATCATGTCTCTGCCGCAAATATAACCTGCGAGTATGTTATGAGGAGGGGGTCAGAACACAAGTTCCGGTGACTGGATTTAAATTATACACTTTGGATAACACAACATATACTGTTCAATCATATTTTCTTATTTATTAGGTTACTTGGGTTAACAGCACTCAAAGCTTACACACACGTTGCACCCATTTACTTCCTAGTTTATTAACCTAATACAATATATATGTAACAACCCTCAATATTAAGGTACACCCCATGGTACCCCACTCACACGGTCTCCATCGTAACACCATCGAAATATACGTAGTCCCTCATCCTATGTCGTAGTGATCTACGGATCTCTATATAACAATGTTGCGTTTCACATATATCTATCATTACTATGCTACATAAGCGTATGGACTGCCGCCTTTGATTAAATCGGACTCCATACTAGAGTAATGACCTCAAGTCTACGATACACCACCTAGATCCGACATGCATGTATCTTGACTATCCACATACGTATCGTCAATTTTAGCTCGATGCCATTACCGTATGTCCTCTAATGTGCACTGAGTTACGTGGCAGGGCTATACAAGAAACACGTAACTCAATCGGGAGTTTTTTCATATCTGTACCGGCCTATCTTTAAGAGCCTCTATATATAGATATACCTAGAGTCTATTTTCACGGTGGCTATGGCCCCACTCCGGCCCACCCTCAACTAGTAAAGACTACAAGAGCTAAATGACTGCCCCAAAAGAAAACAATCTGAACATCCATTTACCACCTTCCCTCAACCATCGTACCCCGATAGTGAAAGGTGAATGGTCTATTGGTTTTAGCTCTAGTCTTTTCGTATCCCACTGGCTGCCGATGACGAGTTTTCGACGATCTACTGTCCTTGTTGGACGTGACCCTTCGCCTCCTCATTGAGGCAACCGCCGAATCACCCTGGTGTCACCGTGTCACGGCATTCTGACTGCATAGCTACTTCTGCAGTCAAGGCCCACCCCCTAGTAGTTACACGCAAACCTAACATTTACGAGCACTGCCTAAACATCTGCCATCGCACAGAGGACTACTAGGAGCACCTTACGTATCTCAGGAAGCCGTGTGCTTCCCCTTCCAGTACTTCGGAGCCGACAGAATAATCCGATGAATGTGCGCTCCCCTCGTGCCTTATAACACCACGATGATCTACTCCATTAGGTATTTCCTTTTTCTTACTTTATTGGCGGTGGATTACTTGCAATCACGTTCTCAGAAATAAGTCATTTAGGGAAATACATCACTTTTCCTTTTCATCACCCTACCATAATCCATTACATCCCTTCCTTTCTTATTTTCTGAGTTAGACATTTAATTACCATCGTTGCCATTTATTCATATCTGGTTATATACATATATCTTTATATATATATTTATGCACCAGACCTCCTACATTAAGTCTATACTTGTGGATGCTGGATTTGCCGAGCGGGTCCGAGCAGAATTCTACCAAAAGTTGACTTAACCTCGTGTCTTAGTACCATTGCATATTTTAATTATGCACTTAGACCCCTCACATTAGATTTACCACTTGTGAATGTTGGATATGTCGGGAAGCTCCGGGCAGACTTCTTCACAAGTGCAATCCAACCTCATGTCTAAGAGCGTTACAGTGTCAAATTACTGTGAATCTAGGCATGTTCATTCTTTAACAATTATTCCTATTTCGTGTAAATTTTAGAAATATCATCCTTTTTACTATATTCTAGTTTGCAGTAATCCAATTTACATGTTATCCAATTATGCCTATATTTTGTCACAGTCCTTTTTAACATATTGTCTAATTCTATTTTGACATGTAAACATTCAATCGGGTAATTATTCAAATCCAACAAGTTAAACATGTCGTTCACTCAATACTATGCCACAAGTGAATCAATGGAATAATAAACATAGTAATCGCTATTTACAAGTTTGTTTTTCAACATGTAAACGTTCATCATCTTAACCAATTCAACATATGAATTTCCTGGCCTATTCATACTAACATCTCTCTTTAATCATTATCGACTTATGTTAAACATTAAACATGTCATTTTTCAGTTATATAAAATGGGGAAATGGTAAACGATAACATATTATTATCTAAAGGCTATAGCTTAAACCCACTCACCTCGTAAGCTTTCCAAATCCTGGATCTGATCCAGATCTACCTTTTCCATGGTTTTCCTCGTAATTGGATTCAGAACCAAACAACCATGGATTGACTATTTTTACCAAAAGAAAAAGGGAAGAAAAAGAGAAGGGAATTGAAAAATAGACCAGATCTTGGAATTACCTTACTTCGATAAGAGATCTAAAATAAATGTAGATTCGTTGTGATAGAAGAAGGCTTTCAGATCTCTAAACTCTAACTGGTTGGTTCTAGTTGATTATTGAAGAAGAAATGGTTTGATTCAGTCTGGGCAGAGGCAACATCTAGTTCTCCATTGATTTTGGTGCGAAGAAACAAGAGAAATGGGGGCTTATTTGTAGCCTAGAGCCAACGAACCAAGTAAGAAATCCGTCCACGTACAGAAAAACTGATCTGCCCAGATCTGCGATAGGGGGCTCGACCCCACCCCCCCAGGGGTCGACCCATGGGTCAACATCCCCCATGAGGGGTCGACCAGAGGTCGACACCCCTCCTATGGGGTCGACTCCCCAGGGCGGGATTTTTTCCCTCATGGAAATTCGATTTTTGAACTGAAAATTTGATTTCTGGATTGATTATATATATAATTCTCTTATGCGTATACAAACTTCAAACCTTGATAACATCTTCATACGTTGTCCGATTTACGCAAACCAGGTGTCTATTTTGACCAGAATTTCGAGACGGACGCAATGATGTAGTCCGTTTTACTTAATTCTGAATATTTAATTAAGTTATTATTATTTTATTATCTGAAGTTAAAAAAATGCGGGGTGTTACATTTACTAACTAACCGGTAGTTTAATAACATTAGCATTTTTTAGTTATGTCATATTTTTTTGATATTATTTTTTAAGTGGTATTATTAGTAGTCTTGGGTATTCTGTTCGCCAATACAAGTCTTTAACTTCTAAGGTTGAGACATGAATTATTTCTTAATAATATTCACTAACAAGCCTTCGTTGCTATTCAAATAATACCTGGATATAATTGCTTGACACTATTTGATGTTGCAGAGTGTTACAAATGTAACACGCATTGAAATAGTATTTTTAATTTGATTTGGTGAAGTGTAGCAGATCCTAACACACACATTGACATACACAGGCACATATTGGATATTTGATGTAGTTATAAGTTGGTTTGAATTTTTGACCTGCTTTATAGTGAAACCTGGAAACTCAAATTTACAGAATTGATATAAATCCAGTTTCATTATAATGCAGTGTGACATGCCAAGGTGCCACTCTTAGGTGGTACATTTTTCAGTTTCATTTTTAATATGTAAAGTTTGGAACTAGCCAGCTCAAAAAAATTAGAAGTTTAATTCTATTAAAACAATCAGTTTTGTTTATTATTCTAGAAAGTATTCAGTTTATTTTACTGGCTAAATTCCTATCTTCTCTGATCTTCAAGTTCTAAGGTGTATTTTCATAAAACATAAACAATTTAGGAAATAAACTTAGAGCATATATGAAATATCATTTCATGCGGAGACAATCTAACAACAAGCAAATTCACTCTCGACGACAACAATAATAAGAAAATATTACATATTTTGAGTTTTAGCACTAGAATTGACATATAAATAAATACCAATCCCTCTTGAATAACATAGATGTTTATGAAGTTGTTCACTAGTTTGGTTGAGATGGTGTATTTTGCCTAAGGAGAGACAATGTAAGTTATTGATGAGCTTTTGATGCGACCAACTGTAGTACTCTAGCTTTTGATGAGCATTTGCATAGTAGGGAGCAACAACAGCTCCGAGCTAACGCTGAGCAGGAGCAACTCAGCACTGCAGTAGCAGCAGCGATCGCTGCTGCTCCTGCAGCGCTGAACTGTTGCTAAGCAGCAGCGTAGGGCTGCCGCTAAGCAGCAGCGCAGTGTTGTTAATAGCCTACTTTCAGAGTTGTTCCTTGTTTGGCTTGGATAATATAACATTAACAAGTGAAGCTAAATGATCTAAGGTTTTCACCATGGGTAACTAATAAAAGGCCGAGTTGGATATATTATATGCTATCATAAATGTGCTATAAATTATGTCAAGTGATTAGCTAACTAGACTTATCTTCTTTGTTTTCTCAACGAAAATGCTATGTGAATTGGGAATCTGTAAGTCATAAATTGTCGCACTTGCAGGAGTCGTTCGATTGTTTAACTGCCGTGAATTTCGATGAATATCAACCGTGTATTTCACGATGCGGTTAATTTTACCACAAATGTTGTTGTCGATGTAGTAGTGTCCTTTTTTCAATTGTGTTTCAGATGTTTTCTGTTTTTTTGCTCAGACTAAACAGCTTATGAAGTTTCTTTTGATGTGTTGTATTGTAAGCAAGAAAATTGATTATAACTAGCAAGCTAATTCATCGATTATGTTTGATATTTTATCCCATTTTTATTTCCTTTCTAGTCATATATTGGAAATGAATACCATTGTTTTCAATATGTGCAGGTAGTAGGATCATAAATGTTGTGAAGTGCCAATAAATGTGCTTGCAAGTTGCTAGATTGTTTGTCTCCTTGTCTATATGTCATTTTCTAACATGCTAGTTTGTATTGATGATTTTATGTTGCCTCTAAAGTGTTAAGTATTGTATTGATGTTTGATGACATGATGTTGATGATTTGGGTTGTTGCCATACTTTAACTTTTAAGTTTTTAAGTAGTGCAGTGTAGTATTATATTGTTATATACTTATATGATCGTTGCTAGATTGTCTCTTTCATTTGATGATCTGATTTATAACTCATTCATGTCTTTTTACCTTTTGTATTGTTCTGTTTCTAACTTTCTGTATGCTTTTATTTTGCTTAGCGTAGGTGAAAAAATTGTTTTTGCAAAATTTAAATAGGTCAAAACGGGTTAAACGGGTCAACCCGACCCAACCCGTTTAAGTAAATGGGTTACACGGGTCGGGTCAGGTCAACTCGTTTATAAACGGGTCGGGTTGGCAAAAACTGACCCATTTATTCAATGGGTTGACCCGACCCGTTTAAAATTTGACCTGAACCTGACTTGACCCGACCCGACCCCGACTCGACACGATGCATTAACGGCCCTACTTCGAATACCCTTAGATCTATAACTTGAAATTCTCCTCCGCAACCCTATACTTTGCTAACAAGGAACAATCCCAACCATTTGAACATGTCATAACAAAAATCAGGACTCGTCAAGTTTGAAGTAGGCCAGGGCGACTACAATGGTTGACCTACACCCATCTCGGGTTAACCATGTGTGTGTATATATGTATAATTTAAATTTTTTATTATGACTAATATTTAAATAAGCTATATATGAAAGTTTTCCTGAAATTTGCTACGAACACATCAGTGGAAATTTTGCAGTTACATTTGAAAGTTTTTGAAAATTTATCTTTTAGGTTCATTTTTATCTCTTATTTGTTAATTTATCTTTTGGGAAAAACTTAGGGTGTTAAATTCTCCTCGATAAAAGATTTCATCCTCGAAATCTCCAATGATAAAAGAATGCAAATAGCAACTAGCAACCATATCTACATCCACATAATCGTATGTTATCCACGATGTCCATGGTCCATAGTGACACTAATGTAATTATTAAATTATGCAACGTGGAATGCTTGTGGACCTACATTTTGCAACACAGTAGTCGATATACCGATTCAGTTGACCTTCTGTTTATGCAAGTATGTTTATGTCATGCATCCAAATGTATGTATGTCCTAATACAATTAGATAGTTCTACATGTATTCTGAGCCATACATCAAAATGTATCATCCATATGTGAGAAATCATCCACGAATGACAAAAATAATATGAAAAATCCTCTATGAATAAAAACAATTAGGAAGAAATATGCATAAGATATGAATGTGTGTGCCTAAGGGACCAAATACATAATATATGCAATGCAACCATTCACATGCAATTTTTTTTAATAAATTCGTCAAGCATAACATATCATATTGATATGTTTACAAACATACCTACCATTCAAAGTTCTCTGGCATAATCTACCTTTCCTCAAAGGTTCTACCTAAGGGTCCAACTAAACAAAGGTAAAAAAAATTGTTAGATGAACTAGAAAGAGTTATGGTAGGAAGCTCAAATCCCCTCCTTAGGTTCTCAAGTACTCTCAACTGGAGCATCCCCGAATTTGAACCTTAACTAACTTGGTCTACTTACTGCGAAGCTTCTTAGTGTCATGCTCTAAAATGTGGATAGGTACATGGTGAAAAAGTGACTCTTGCTCTACTTCAACATCCTTCAAACTGCTAGGACCAATTACTACAAGTGAATCATATGAACTCTTTTGCAAGCATGAAACCTGGAAAACATCATATACTCTATCTAACTTTCCCAAAAATCTAACTCTATAAGTCGATCTTCCTATCTGAACCATAATCATAAATTGTCCAAAAAAAAAACCTCGAAGCTAGCTTCCCTAAACACCTAAATCGTATTACAAGCCTGAAGGTGAGAATTCCACAAATATCATTTTTCCAACCATAAATTCTAACCCGAAGCGCTTTTTTTCATAAGACTTTTGATGATCCTTAGATGTCTTAAACCTCTTCTTAATCAAATTCACTTTCTCTTACATCTCGCTAAAATTATCAAGTCAAATGGGAATACTATATATCGAATCCCACTAACATGACGACAACCTATAGGGTCTATCATATAAACCCTTGAATAGGACCAATGTCATGATAGCCTGGGTAACTATTATTGTGGGTGAATTTAACTAGTGGTAAATGCTCTTCTCAAGAGCCTCCTTTATCGATAGCACACGTCTAAAGCAAATCCTCCAAAATCTGAATGACTCTCTCCGTCTAGTAATTGATCTACGGATAGAATGTTGTACTTACGCTCAGCTCGGTCCCCAAAACCGCTAGCAGGCTCCTCTAAATCTCACTAGTGAAGAGTGGTTCTCTATTACTAATTATTCTGGTAGGTACCACATGAAGTATGACCACTTCTTTAACATATAAGACTTCCAATGAAATTGTTGTCCAAGTATTCCTTGTAGGTATAAAGTGAGCACACTTGGTTAATCAATCTATGATGACCCAAGTACTCCCATTCTCACTCCTACCTCTCAGCAAACCATTTATGTTAAACCCATTGTGAAACACGGTATAAAAACAATGTGTTAAAGCATACGTAATGGATCAAATAAAATTGTTTTAAACAATGGATTGTTATGTATAAATATGACATGTGGCTATGCATATATCCTTGGAATCGCCACAATTAAAGCAATGTGGACCATAAACAAGGCAAAGCCTAGGCTGACATTATGGAAAGCATGCTCAATTTTTTTATTAAATACGCCAAGTCGTTATTAAGTTCAAAGTCGTTATCACAACATGGTTCAAACATGACATGAAATATATGCATCAAGCAAAAAACTATATTGTCTTCAAATATGGGCACAAATGTCGTATACAAGTGGACACGTGTAATCACAATACAAAGCATCAGGCAATTTACATAAGGTAATGACATGGAAAATGTATTATTGGTTCACTGGCCTGTACGCATGAAGAGGTGGACACAAATATGTAATAGGAATCAAACATATATTTCACATTAATATGCAGCATGGATGATAAGTTGCTACATGATGAATTCAGCACTGTTAAGCTTGGGATTGTTACGTGCAAAGTATTAAGGGCTATTTATGTGTTTAATGAACACTTCAGCATAAGTTAAGCCAAGATGACAATGTAAACCTCAAACTATTGAGAAATATCGGATTATTGAAGAAGTAAAGACATGTCAGGACATTGAATTAAGCCTATGCCGCTCACACGACTTGGAGCACGTCCTTGTTAACCACACCAAGTCGTTCAAAGTAAAATTCGCATGAAGCCAATCAAGTCGTTTCCACCATGTCATTTAGCAAATATGGATTATGTACTCAAGTCGCATGAATGCAGACAAGTCGTTCACATGTGCAAACAGATGGGATTGCTCACAGTGAAACACACAGAGCTCGCATGGATCATCAGCTGACCACATGGCATGTTAAAATACGAGATATAAGTATTTACACAGAGAGCACATGGAAATGAATATGGGTACATGCAGTATAAAACACGAAAACATGAATACGACATGAAGATAATACGTGAATACGACATGCTGTTAAGTCGTGTATACAACATGCGGTCAAGTCGTAAAAGTATGGGCTATTTCGTTAGCAACAACTGTTCACAGCTGCGCATTATGTAGACAAGCAGTGGAAATGTTATGCAGGAAAACCAAGTCACTAGTATGTGAACAACATTAAAACCATGTTGTGAATATTGCCAAGTCATTAACACGACATGCACAATCAAATCGTGGTGCACAGTCAAGTCGTTCGTGCGACTTGAGGAAGGTCGTCCAATGACTTATGGTCCCGCACACATATATTTACAACTCTGTCACTCCACTCTAACCGCACCAATAAATACCCTGCCACTTCACACATAGAGGGGAATCGATTCCTAACTCCACGGAGTGTTGTTCAATTGTTTTCTCCAATATTCTAAGCCATTCTGCCCTCCATTAAATCTTCTCAAACAAAGTTTCACCATCAAATCATCCATGGAATCATCCAAAATTACTCAAGTGTTCGATAGATTGTAGATCTACATCAATACTCATCGTAACTAGAGAAATTTAGCTATTTCTTGGCGGATTTAAGTGAATCAAAGTACATAAGAGAGGATATTAGGAGGAAAAACTTGTAAAGGGTGGAAAATGAATGTAAAAACAAAAGTCATGTTCTTTGTAATTATTGTGATGATAATGAAAGTTTCTTCAATAGTGGATATAGGCTATTTTTAAGTGGAACCACTATAAAATTCTTTGTTCTCTAATTTTTAAGTTTTATTTTGTGTTTGTGGCTCCATATACTCAAATCCAATCCGTTGTGAAATATAAAAATCCTCTTCAAGGGAGTTTGTGCCATTTTTTGTGTAAACAGTTTTTGGCGCCCACCGTGGGGCCGCATTCACATTCTCATGTTTAAGTGCTTTATGGTTACATTGAAGTGCGAAGCCCGCTTCCATGATAGATTCTCCAAATCTAAGATCTGGGCCAATTAACTAATTCTCTTCTAAGTTTAGAAATTTGTCTGAGATAATGTCGCCAAAAAAGCCGCTAGCTAGTAAGACCGTGATAGCTTCGGGCAAATGCAGCGGATGATCCTGTTACTCCACATACTAATTTTGAGGTTGGACAATCCTCCAGGGCAGGAATTAGCGTAACAAGAGATGAGCTAAATAAAACCGTTGCCGGTATAACTCAGCAAATAGATATCACTAATAAAGCCATGATGAATAAAATAGAAACTCTTCTCACCACTCAAACCGATGCGGCAAAGGTAAACGTTAATGTAAACCCTACAGATAGTGCCAACTCTTCCTCTTCTAGTTCCAACCATGATCACACAGCTCAAGAGTTCGATGAGTCGGATAATGGCGAGAATGAAGAATCTAAATCAATCGCTAAGAACTATTCAACAGGAGGAGCTTTTCGAACCGTGGTTAGTCCGACCAATGGGGTACCTCCTCAAGAAGGAGATATAAGGCCACGGATCCAGAACTGAGATCGTTCGCCCAAGCGAACATCCGGCAAAGGTGATGGCGCCCACCCCGTGAGTCAACACGGTGAAGAAGAACATCTTTCAGACATGGTGAGGAAAATCATGCAAGAGAGCATGGAAAGAAATGATGACGAGAAAGATGGGAATTCGCCCTTAGTAAGGCCCCTCTCACTAATAGAATTCGTAAGGCCAAGTTCTCGAAAAGGTTTACTACCAACGGTTTCAGCTTATGGTGGGACTGGTGATCCCAATTTGATCTTATACAAATACGATCAACACGTGGATGGTGCATGAGCCACCGATGAGATCAAATGCTTATGCTTCCCTACCTATCTCGAAGGAGTGGCATCACTCTGGTTCGCCAGGTTACCACCAAAATTTGTGGATAACTTTTCTGCCTTGGCAAAGAAATTCAAAGAGCAGTTTAGGATGCCGACCACCAAAGTCAGAGATGTGATGTCACTCAATGACTTTGAACAAAGACTGGGAGAATCGGTTAAAGCCTTTCTAATTCAATTTAACGTTGATACAACAGAGGTGGAAAATCCAGATACTCGATCAGTCTTGATGGCACTAAAACAAGCTATAGACAAGAAGTTAGAGTTTGGAAGGTGGATCAAGATGAAGAAGCCAAATTCCCTGGAAAGATTCTATAAACAACCAGAAGAGTTCATCAGTGTGGAAGATGACCCTTCTCCTGTTTAGAATGTTGCTAAAAGCAGTGTCGTGGAAGATAAGAAAAGTAATGTTACTTAAGGTGACGAGAAGAATGCCGGAGGTTTGAAAAGGAAAATAGAGGACAACGGAGTAGCAAAGAATGATAACAAACGGTTTCACTTTATCATGTCTGAAGAGTAACTCTTTCAAATGATACTGCGGAAAACATCACCAAAGATGCAGGAAGTTATCCAGCTCCACAACCAATCAAAGTAGACGATAAGGCAGCTAATTCTGGAATGTTCTGTCACTACCACAACTAGCTTGGTCACGATACCAATGAATGCAGATACTCTAAAGACCCTGATTGAGAAACTGATTAGGAAAAATAAGCTGCAACAATATGTGAAATAGGCCACAGTAACTAACACATCTTCAACCTCTCAGTGACGAGCTCAAGCTAATTATGGTGGATAGAGTTCAAATGTTCAAAGCATGGAACAATGACCATCTGTGTCAGTTCTCTGCAAAAAAATTGTTCATTTCTTATGAAAGATGTTGTAGTCCCTTCTTACAAATACAAACCCACCATGATTAAGGGCATTGTATCCGAACATTTACTATTTCCGTTATTCATGAAGCTTGTATTCAATTAACTTTTACAATTCCTTGCAAAGTTCTATTGCTAACTTAAAATTGAATGGTTCTAAAATTGATTCAATATTATAGGCTATCCAAGGAGTGCTTGCTTCCTCACAATTCGACGAGGCTAGATAATCTTAACAACACGCCTCGATAATGACAACTCAAGTGTCCGGTGCAACATGCATTATTCCACACATAACCAAAGTTGTAATGCACTACCTTGTAAATCAAAAGGGGAGTCACTTAAGGTCAATCAATAAGAAAAGGAGCAAGAAAAGCACTAAGCAAGATCACCAAAGCCAGATTGACTCAGCTCGATTATGAGAAATGTTGAGTAAAAAACAATGTCTTCCTTACGCGAAGATAAAACCAAAAACCTTCCTTATGCGAAGGTCAACCCAAACGTCTTCCTTACGCAAAGACTCCTAGTCGAATCTCCAACGCCATTACTCGGCCGGATGAGATGAACACTGGGGAAAACCAACGTCTTCCTTACGCGAAGACGAAACCCAAAACCTTCCTTACGCAAAGGTAAATTCAACGTCTTCCATACGCGGGAACGAAACTCAAGAGCATCCTTAGGCGTAGGTAAAACCAACATCTTCCTTATGCGAAGATGAGGCTAAATCTTCCCTACGTGAAGATTAAGCCAAACGTCTTCCTTACGTGAAGGCGCCCAGTCGAATCTCTGCCGCTATTACTTGGCTGGATGAGATAAACACTAGGGTAAAATTCAATAGCTTCCTATCGCGAAGATAAAACCAAAAACCTTCCTTACACGAAGGTCAACCCAAACGTCTTTCTTACGCGAAGACGCCCAATCGAATCTCCAGCGCCGTTACTCGGCCGGATGAGATGAGCATTGGGGCAAACCAACGTCTTCCTTACACGAAGACAAAACCAAAAACCTTCCCTACACAAAGGTAAATCCAACGTCTTCCTTATGCGAGGACAAAACTCAAAACCTTCCTTACGCGAAGGTAAAACCAACATCTTCCTTACGTGAAGATGAGGCTAAAATCTTCCCTACGCGAAGACGAAGCCAAAAGCCTTACTTACGTGAAGGCGCCTAGTCGAATCTCCGATGCCATTACTCGGCCAGATGAGATAAACACTGGGGCAAACCAGCATCTTCCTTACATGAAGACGAAATCAAAAACCTTCCTTACGTCAAGGTCCCCATTCAAATCTCTGATGCCATTACTTGGTCGAATGAGATAAACACTGGGAAAATTACAATCCCTTCCATACGCGAAGACGAAATCGATAACCATCCTTACGCAAAAATCCTCAGTTGAATCTCTAAGCCATTACTTAGCCAGATGAGATGAACACTGGGGGAAATCAGCGTCTTCCTTACACAAATACAAATCAGAAACTTCCTTACGCGAAGACATTCAACCTAGCTTCTCTAAAGCCTGATTTATTAAGTCGAAAGGAGACAAGAGTTGAATTAAGAGACAAACATCTCCAAAGAAGAAGCACACGATTAACTACTAAAGCTTGATTTCCTAGATATATTAGCCAGCTCGGAAGCTTTAAATAAGTTGGTAAAAGCAAAAAGATTTTGCCAACAAGTTAGAAGCTTCTAGTTCGATAATTTGAATCAAGGAAATTCGGCAAAGTTGATCACATTTTTCTTAGGCAATTCGTGATGACCCATGGTATGGAGGCAACACAACCACATTAAGGTTGGACAATGTTCGAAAAACATACCATGGGTTCATCACGATATCACAGTAAACAAAAACTCGATTTGCGCTCAACCAAAAGGCAAGTGTACTCAGAAATACATAAGCCAAAGTGTGTAAACAATGGGAAATCTATCCTTAGAAGCTCGGCAAAAAGACTTTGCCTTCAAAAAATAGGGGCATTTGAAAAGTTTGAAAAAAATCAATACGACTTGATACGTTAATAAACCTCAATAAAGGTCAACATTGAAGGTCCGATTAGTAAAACATTGACTAGTTCCGAGCCTCTTAAAGAAGAAAAGGTAGGTAAATCAGTCAAGCCGGATCAAATGCAATCTCTTATGAGAATGAATTCCTTCGCTAAGCAAATCTAGAGTGCCTCAACACGAAATCTTCCTTGATTGCAAATCTCTAATTGTAAATAACTCAAAGAACCCGATGGTATTCTTCTTCAAACCCGAGGATAAGCGATGCTTAAAAGGCGACTATGTGAATATGTCATAGTTCAAATCCAGTAGAGTAGTAACGCTTCCCTAGGAATTGAAGCTAATATCCATCAATGACATCGACATGAGTTATAAAAAGAAGATTGAGCAATAATCATGCACTGGGGCAAGCCGTTGTGAAGACTGAGATTCAAAGTTTTGTGCAGCCCGGAATGACCCACGATATCGAACACTACTGGAGGAGATAACAATTATACAAGGCTGTAACATCTAAAAAGAGCATCCCATAATATGGAGAAAGCCAATATGAACAAACACAGGAGTAACGCAAAATAGATTCATTTCTGCATGGCATTTAACTCCAAGACCTAGCTCCAAACTCATGGTTTTCAGAATGGGTGCCGCAAAAGTATAATACCAAACGCCAACCTAATACAGCTTATTAAGCGATGCGCATAGGCTGCTCAACTTCTAGAAAATCCTACGATCATGGCCACCCAAAAAAAATTGGTAGAGAACATGAGTTAAGTTGTCTGGGGCATTGCTAATAATTATATGGGGCATTGCTAATAATTGTATGGGACAAGCTACACTCAGAATTCCATCAGACAAATTGTCAGTCCACTCTCGTCCCAAGCAATCAAAAATGAATTCATCGCCAAATGCATGCAAAAGTTCTTCATTACAGATTCTTTGGAAGGGCACATATGCTAAGGAAACTCTCCAACGAGGCTGGGTCAATGTTGCACCACTGATCGTTGAAATAAGGCAAAAGGCCCGAATAAGACCAGTATGCATCATCAACCTGTTCAAGAGCTATGTGCAAATTCAAATTGAGATTTCTGAGTTTAACCGAGCTACTGTGACAAAGTCAAAGGGCGAACACTCAACATATCGAGCTAGCACAGAATGACATCCCCTCGGCAAGTTGTCAAAAGAACGATGGATAAGCAAAAACTGATTCATTCACAATTCAGAAGCTCTGCAGTTTCTCTAGCTCCAGAAATTCAAATTGAATCTCCAGTCTAAGCAGAAGTGATTTCCGTTCCAGTACAACAACTGGTCTTTTGACTGGTATTCACTCTGCATATGGAACTTCATTTTTCAACAAGAGTATAGGTGGCACAAAGCATATAAGCTCAACTATTAAGTCGATAGCTTGGGTAGCTTGGAGTCAATGGGTCGAGTAAGCGCGCTCAACAATTCATGTCATTCAAACGACCTAAGGACTCGGGTCCTCTATTAACCCGAAATCTCAGGTCGTTAGAATGACCTGAAATTTCAGTGCATTCACCAGCCCAAAGCTTCAAAACATCCACTAAGCTTAAACTTGGACAGTATATTGACATGAAGGAGTTCAAAGCATAATTTTCTAAAGCATACAAAAAGCTACGACCGGATCTCAACGCACCAAGCAAATATTTGCCAGATTTGATATCAAGCATATTTCAACAAATCAATAGTTCAACAAATCTTGCTTCACCAAATTACCAAATCAAAATAAGAGGAAAAGCTTTAACTTCAAGAACATTAAATTTTCAGAAGCAACCCAATAGCAAATCACGCTGCAAATTCCGAAGCATAGACTGGTACATAATACTATTTTGTGAATCCATATACGACATTGAATGGTTAAAACTGATTCCAAGCTTACTCCAACGAGTCAGTAATTCAACAAGGCTCGAATGTAAAAAGCTCAATCATGATCTGTACACCGAAATCATATGCCATACCAAGCCCAAGATCATACAGATCATCAGCTATTAAGATCAAACTGATTTTTTTTAGCCGATTTGAGTTCATATGGGCATTCAGAAGTCAAATATAAAATTGAAGATCCTTTGCATCATTCAGATTCAAACTAAAAATCACAAACCCATGCATGTAAAATCAGATCAAAAATCCATTGAAATACACACCAAAATTGTTGGATTTAGTTGGGACCAAAAGATTGAATTCAAGCACAAATGGGATTACAGTTGGGTCTAGTTTGAAGTGCAGAACATCAACATCAATATATATATGTACATAAGAAGAAATTCGACTCAAATCAGCTGTAGAGTGTCAGAATTTACACGCTACAGAAGTTATTTGGATCTCAATCTATTCAGCAAGAAGCTAGTGGGCATCGAAGCAAAATCAAACTCTAGAAACCTAATGACATAAATTGATCCAAAGACACCACTTATGCTTTTGAAAATCGATTTAACAACAAAGCCTAAGAAAGTCGTCACCTACTGTCATGATGAATGATCAGATTCTGATGGCCGAGGCTGATGTAAGTTGAGCGGCGTTGAGAATACTTATATCTGACAAGGATGACCTCAAGTTGCTTCAAACCAAGCAATACACAAGATTAGGTGTTTCAGATCCGAAGGAGAAGATCCGGAATTAATTCGAACCAATCTGGAGCGGTTTCAAATGGCGGATCTGGAGAAGATCAATGTTTGTAAGTGGTCAGTACTACTAGCAATGGTGTAGATCCAATCAATGAAGTAGTAAATTCAAGTTGAAAACCTTCTTTCGGAAAAGTAATGGCTGCCATTGACGTGTTTCTTTGCCAAAAAAGATGAAGTATGAAATAATGATCTGAAAAAGAATACAAGCAGCCAAGTAAAAGCCCTTACACGGCCTGTTAAAGAAGCCCTTTTTTGGTCTGATCCAATAACATGCGTTGAAGCAAGATGTATTAAAACCAGTCATTTCGAAGCTCGTATTTTTATTCAAAAAACACGAGCTTCGAAAGGCAAATGTTAATCCCGTTGTGAAATGCGGTATAAAAACAATGTGTTGAAAGCGTATGTGATGGATCGGATGAAACTGTTTTAAACAATGGATCGTTATTTATAAATATGACATATGGCCATGCATATATCCTTGGAATCGCCACAATTAGAGCAATGTGGACCACAAACAAGGCAAAGCCTGAACTATCATTATGGAAAGCATGCTCAAATTGTTTATTAAATACGCTAAGTCATTATCAAGTTCAAAGTCGTTATCACGACATGGTTCAAACACGACATGAAATATATGATCAATTCGAAAACTATATTGTCTTCAAATATGGGCACAAAATTTGTATACAAGTGGAAACTTGTAATCATAATACAAAGCATTAGGAAATTTACATAAGGTAATGACGTGGCAAATGTATTATTGGTTCACTGGCCTGTACGTATGAAGAGGTGGACACATAACAAGAATCAAGCATATACTTCGGATTAATATGGAACGTGGATAATAAGTTGCTACATGATGAGTTCAACACGGTTAAATTTGGGATTGTTACGTGCAAAGTATTAAGGGCTATTTATGTGTTTGGTGAACACGTCAGCATAAGTTAAGCCAAGATGACAATGTAAACCTTAAATTTTTGATACATATCTGATTATTGAAGAAGCGAAGATACGTTGGGACGTTGCATTAAGCCCATGTCGTTCACACGACTTAGAGCATGTCATTGTTAACCATACCAGGTCGTTCAAAGTAAATTCGCATGAAGCCAATCAAGTCACACCATGTCATTTAGCAAATATGGATTATGTATTCAAGTCGCATAAATACAGACAAGTTGTTCACATGTGCAAACCGTTGGGATGGATCACAGTGGAACAGATAGAGCTCGCATGGATTATCAGCTGACCACGTGGCATGTTAAAATACGAGATATAAGTATTTACGCAGAGAGCACGTGGCAATGAATATGGGTACATGCAGTATAAAACCCGAAAACGTGAATCCGACATGAAGATAATACGTGAATATGACATGTTGTTAAGTCGTGTATACAACATGCAGTCAAGTAGTAAAAGTATGGGCTACTGTTTTAACCAAAAATGGTCAAACACCAAAGGTGCCTTATTGACACTTCACCAATTTGGAATGTAATAGAAAATGGGCCACAAATGCGAAGTAAGCGGGAAAAAGTAAATAAAGGACGCAAGAGTTTTTATAGTGGTTCGATCTGAAATAGATCTACATCCACTTTGGAGCAATTCTCAATATCACTTTGGAGAGTACAAAATACATGGATTCATTCATAATGTTCATTTTTCTTTTTCACTCTTTTATGATCTAGATTGCACTTCAGTTCGTGGAGGAATGGAGGAGATCTCTTAATTGGTGACGGTTAAAGTGTAGATCTTTAATCACTTATAGATTTAGGTGAACTTCCTTGGTTCCGTGATGGATTTGCAGTAGATCTAGACTTTGAAGAGAATTAATGGTGGTAGGAGAGAAATAGAATTATGTTTAAATGATCCCTAATGTAGATCGGTGAAGATGACTTGGTTGGATTGGCCATGGTGGAAGGAGGAGAAAGATTTTAAAGCCATTAATGAAGCTTTGAGAGATTATTAATGGAGAATGAAGGTGATTTGATCTTCACATTGTTGGAGGAAGATGGAGAGAGCTTTGGAAGCCATATATGGGGGTTGGAGAGCTCTAAAATGGTCGAGGAAACATTTGGACAGCACTTCGTGGTGGGGTAAAATCCTTCAAAAGTGGACGTAAATCTTTTCTAAGATCGAACCACATAAAAATCCCGTGTTTCTTACTTGCTTTTTCCCGTTTTTTACTCACTTTTGCATTTATGGCCCTATTTTCATCTTGTATATTGTTCGGTAAAGTGTGACTTCACACCATTGGTGTTTGAGCCATTTTTTGGTGAAAACATTTGGTACCCACTGTGGGGCCGCATTCGCATTTCCTTCTATCACAATCTCTCAAAAGGTTGAAGGCCTCGCATTGAAGTTATAAACCACCTCCTTTCCCAACATAATGGCTAAGTCAAAGAAGACCGCGAGTATGGTCATTGAAGAAACCGCCAATGTTGATAACAATGAAGTTGCTCCTCCTACTAATCATTTTGAAATTGGTGAGTATTCCGTTGATGGGGCTGGGGTCATGAAGAATGAAGTAATGCCGCTATTGCCAACATGAACCAACGAATGGATGCTTCAACTAAATCTATGATGGAGAAACTCGATGCCATCCTTAATGCCCGACCAAATCCAACCCATTAAAATATCCATGTTGATCTCGAAGAGAATGACAACTTGTCTGCTTCTAACCATGATCACAACGACAACATGGAAGACGATTATGATTGGTTGAGTGACAAGGACAAAGCTGATGTCGAAAAACCAAAATCAAAAGCTAAGAATCATTTTGAAGTTAAAGCTCGAAAGGGGACCACTCCCGTCACGGGGGCACCTCCTCGCCGGGAAGGTAAAGTACCAAAGCTCTCTAATCAAGACCGCTTGCCTAGGTAAACGTTTGGCAAAGAGCTCAGTTTTGCGGAATAGCGTAACACTGAAGAATACATCTCCGACATGATAGAGCAAATCATAAAGAAGAATCAGGCTAGCAAAGACGAAGACAGAGAATGGGACTTCTCTCCTAATAGGACTACGTTCACCAAAAGAATCCTTGAAGCAAAGTGTCCAACGAAGTTCAATCCTCCAACTTTGCCTCCGTACAACGGCCTTGTTGATCTTAACTACTTTTTGTTCAAATATAAATGGCATATGAGTGTTGCTAAAGCAACTGACGAGATGAGGTGCACGTACTTTCCTCTCTACTTAGAGGGTGTTGCGTCATTATTGTTTACAAACCTACCGCCTAAGTCCGTAGACCAGTTCTCCGACCTGACTAAAAAGTTCAAGGAGCAATTCCGCTTGTATGCCACCAAAGCCAAGGATGTTATAACGCTCTCAGTCATGAAGCAAGGCCGGAAGAAACTATTAAAGCCTTTTCTCAGTCGATTCAATGTTGCCTTGTCTGAAGTGGGGAATCCAGAGCCACGTATAATTCTCATGGCCTTACTCGATGCTATAGAGAAACAAGCGAATTTGGGAGATGGGTAAAAATGAAGGAACCAAATACGCTTGACAAGTTCTATAAGAAAGCAGAGGAGTATATGATAGTGGATGATAATCCTATACCTCTTCATATCATCAGTGGTAACCAACTTCTTGAAGCTCCCAAAAGCGTAGCTATTCAATCTGGCCAGAAGAAAACTCAGGGGCAGAAACGAGTTAGTGACGAGAATGGAAACAAAGCTAATAAAAAGTTTCGCCTTGATGACTCGTCAGAACTAACTCCACGGAACGACACTCCTGAGAACATCTACTCAGCCTCAAAGGATGCAGAGGATTATCTGAAACCTCGACCATTAAGGATATCAGACGGTGCACCCAAATCGGGGAAGTTCTGCAAGTTCCATAATCAGCAGGCCCCAACACCAACGAGTGAAGGCATCTGAAATCGTTGATTAAAAAACTAATCAGGAATAACCATCTGCAATAGTATGTCAAAAATCCTCAAACTACAAATCCTTCTGCAACTCCCCAATGACAAGGGGCATCAGATAATCAGTCTGGTCCAAGCAACAGAGCTCCTGCTCAACCTGATCCAAAGTCGATCATCAACTAAGGATCAAAGATTGGTGCTCCAATTTCAATAGCTCAGAATAAACGATCAACATCGCCACCGCTTTACTTCATGCTCTTTTCCTGCTTTACTTCCTGCTTTATTTCATGCGTTACTTCGCATATTACTTTTTGTGAACAGTCTGCAATAAGTTGCAAGTGATGTACTGAACTTTAGCTCTGCGATTAAGAGCATACTTGCCTGAAAGAACCTCTTACTTGCAACATTCTCAATAGATTTGCTAAAATACGATTCCTTATTACAGGCAAACCGGTGAACACTTGTTTCCTCAAAACCTGATGCAATATGGCAATCCCCGTAGCACCAACTCAAGCGTCGAGTGCAAAGAACATCAATACGTATAAATGCAACAACGAAAAGCACTACGAGAGGAATTGCCGAAAATCAAATGGTGGAGAATGAAGCAAGTGGATGGAAAGTTCTGGAATGAGAGCTTCTCAGTCTGGTTGTGATCGCTTACCATATATAAGTGTATCCGACACAATGACTAGTACTCATCTTGTCGAACGATGCCGAAAGGGAAAATTTCGATCTCCCATAATAGAGACGAAATTATAAATTAGAATCTTGTCCTCCCATAGTAGAGGAAAATCCCTCCATAGAAAGGGAAAATTTCGATCTCCCATAGTAGAGACGAAATTATAAATCAGAATCTTTTCCTCCTATAGTAGAGGCAAGTCCCTCTATAGCAAGGGAAAATTTCGATCTCCCAGATTAGAGACGAAATTATAAATCAGAATCTTGTCCTCCCATAGTAGAGGAAAGTCCCTCCATAGCAAGGGAAAATTTTGATCTCCCATAGTAGAGACAAAATTATAAATCAGAATATTGTCCTCCCATAGTAGAGGCAAGTCCCTCCATAGCAAGGGAAAATTTCGATCTCCCATAATAGAGACGAAATTATAAATCAGAATCTTGTCCTCCCATAGTAGAGGCAAGTCCCTCCATAACAAGGGAAAATTTAGATCTCCCATGGTAGAGACGAAATTATAAATCAAAATCTTGTCCTCCTATAGTAAAGGCAAGTCCCTCCATAGCAAGGAAAATTTTGATCTCCCACAGTAGAGACGAAACTACAAGACAGAGCCCTCCCCTAGCAGGGGCACGAAGATAAAAATCCTTTCCATATAAAAAGCAATTTATCCACAGAAGAAATCAACAACGCTCAATGAATTCTTTTACGTTGATTCGGTCGACAAGTGAAGACAAATATTGGATTATAATAGCCTCTCCTAAAACGCGGGGCATCCAACGAAGTCTCCGATGCTAGAACCGATCGACAAGACAAACTTTGAGCAGTAAAATTCTTCCTGTAAAGAAAACCAATAACGACTTCCTAAGCCAGAGATGAATAAACTAAAGAATTCTCCAAGAAGGAGCACGGAAAATAAATCATAAATATGTATTTCCCAAATGGGAAACATTGTACACTACCGTATAAGTTACTAAAACAATGACATTTGAAATCCACAGTCGGCTCTAGTGATTAGTTGATTTCAAGCGTTAATGCGAATTTGAATTAGAATATCATGTTTGTGCATACAATATTCGATGAGTTATAAACCGTTGAGTAAAACAAGTGCTATGCAAACACTCTATTCAAAGAAAGATTCGCTATGATTCATTTCTTAAATGTTAAACTAATCCACTATCGACATGGACAGTCGGTGGTGAACTATAAGTCCAAAACCGTGCAAGTGCTTGCTTTAATTACAGAACAGGTGACATGAAGCACGTGAATCCAAAGTATGAATTGCCATGGAAATCAAAAGGATATAACTGGATCTCAAAGCAAAATATTTCAATAGCAATGCTCATTTCGAAGCCCCCATTTTTCTGCAAACAAAAAATACATGCTTCAAGGGGCAAATTTTAACCCCGTTGTCAAAATGCGATTTGAAAAACAATGGTTCAGACACATTGCAGAGTGTATCGGCACTAACTTGGTCTAACGCAAGATGGTCGTGCAACAACTGCTCGATCATAAGTGATCGTACACTATACACCAATCGCACAAGCTCCATGCAGTCAAGCACAGCTGGTCAAACACCACAAACTCAGTCGTGCACCGCCTTACGTTCGTGTGTATTATTATATACAGATTGGTTGATCACAGGGTCAATCGACATACAAATACACATATGGAACCAACCGATACCACACTAGAATCTAATAAAGATTTAACTCCATGATCGAGCGTACACACAATGGTTAAGTTGGTACCATCATGACACATGCTGATAACAAGAGAAAGTAGGGCGATCCCGTCAAAAGGATAATAGGTTATTCATATCTTGATAGCACTCTGTGTGAAGATAAAGGGTTCGGTCATAAGATACGTGAATAGGTCGCTTATATTGGAAGCATCCCGTATTACATGGTCTTGCACGTTAACATGACAAGTATGTGCATGGACCCTCCAGTATATAAATGAAGTATAGTTGAATCACAAAGAAGTGGCTTGTATCGTGTTATATAATAACATGAGAAAACAGTAGAATACATTATGGATGGAAAAGTAGTAATTCGTGATCCCCACTTCAAACAGTATAGCAACAAGACTATGATTCCTGTCTCCATCTATATGAGATAAAGCCATATGAAATAATGACAAAGTAAGTGATACATGTGAACGATCAACATCTGCTCGAACATTGACTAGAAGCCTTGCATGGTGGTTGAGCACACGAACAAATGAACATAGATAGAAGCAGTGGGACACTGGGGTCGCTCGTATGCTTCTATATGAGGTCACTCGCGTGCATTACTTATGAGGTCGCTCAGTCATGCTATGGGGTTGTACAAACGTTTGATGCTCCCCTATACATGCTAACAGGAATAAAAAGTGAATGGCATGATTTGTAATACCTGATCCCATTTTTGCGCAAGACAAAGAGGCAGTAGGTGCAATATAAAATGAGTTGATATGTATGCGTGGACCAATGATCTTATAATAATAATGCATTAGGCTGTTGTCGCGTACAGTTAGCAAGGACCCACATCTCTTGATTGCTCGAAAGTGGCATGAAGATTCTAGTCGTTCATGTGTCACTGAATTGGTTCGCTCGTTCCAGCAAATTAAATAGGGACATTCGCCCGTTCTGATCGCTTATTCGCTCATATATGACAACTGTGTACAGCCTAGCCCCAGCTGGCCAGTGGCAGTTCTGTAAATACTCCAGCGTGCGACCCAAAACCTGAACACCATAATTACGATTTTGCCAACTGGTCCAAACTTCTCTTATAATACCCCATTTCACCACACTTCAAAGGGAAGATTTCCACAACCACGAAGTGCTGCCCAAATCCTTCCTCGATCATTCTAAAGCTACTCAAGCACCATTAATGGCCGCCAAAACTATCTCCTTCTTCCTTGTAACGACCTGCATTCTACGTACGGAGGATCGTAGAATTTTTAGTTTATTTTCATACGAAGTCATATAGTCGTGTAACTTTAGGGAACGACTATTAGGGTCATTTCCCATGTTCACAATTTTTACGGATTTTTAAATGATCAATTTGCCCCTGGCGAATCTTTTTTCGCCTATAACTTCTGATTGGTAAGGAGTTTTGACCTGAAACCACTTTCATTGGATTTAGATGATGGTTTACCTTTTCGTAGAGTAGTCACAATAATCAAACGGACTTACCGTTTGGGACATATGGCCAAAATAAGGTTTGAAAGATGAAAAACAGCTTAACCGGGCTTAATTAGGTGATTAGTGGTTAGGCCCATAACCCATTTCGGGATTAGGGCTATGGGAGGGCTGAAATGAGTTTGGGAATGGTTCCTTTTCATTGTCTTAGCCGCTATAAACATTTCTTCAAACCTAGCAATGACCTCCACCTTCTAAATTCATCCTAAATCACTTTCTAATCATATATTAGCCAAATCAACATCAAATTAAGGCGGATTAGCATAGAAATCGAAATAGAGCTGGTGGAATACATTGGGAACCATGCCAAATCATTTAGAGTTTTAGATCTGAAATTTATTTGTGGCTAAGGTGAGTGATTTGCACTTTTATTCACTAATTACGGCTAATTAGGGGTGATTAGTGATAATTAGCGAAATTACGCATCATAAAAATCTGAAAAATATGTAGAAATTCTTAAATATTATTTTATGCCTCTGGTAAAAATTTGGTTTAACTTGGATTAAGTTTGCTAATCCTATAGTTAAAACATTGTTGAGGGGATTACGGGGAAAATCATGTTTTTTGGGTATGTTTGATCTAAAATATTTCATGTCATTGATATTTTTGTGGTTTTTGGTTGATTCTACATGTTACTACTATTGTTTGGTATGTTTTTTGACTTTATAGTAAGATTAGAATGATTGAAAACGCCATCGTTTGGAAAAATTAGCTTGTTGGAAAAACTGTAGAAAACCGGTTCCTAAAGGGGGTATGCCTCGCGAACCACCCAGGAGAACTTCGGTTTCTGAAGGGGATATGCCTCACGGACCACCCAGGAGAACTTTGATTCCTGAAGGGGGTATGTCTTACGAACCTCTCCGAGATGATGGTCATGAACCGCTCTGAGATGATGGTCATGAACCGCTCCGAAATGATGGTCACGAACCGCTCTAAGATGATGGTCACAAACCACTCCAATATGAGGATTCACAAACTGGGGAAGGGTGTCATGAGCCGGGAAGGGGTGCTCACGAGCCAGGAAGGGGTGCTCACGAAACGGGGAGGGGGGGTTGGTCACGAACCAAGAGCGGGATTCCGAGAACGGGATTTCGAGAGTGGGATTCTGAGAGCGGGATCCCAAGAGCGGGATTTCGAGAGCGAGATTCCAAGAGAGGGAATCCGAGAGCGGGATTTCGAGAACGGGATTCCGAGAGAGGGAATCTGAGCTTTCTTGTACTTTGTCACTTCATCCAAGATGATGACTCCAAACTGAATCGGATTCGTACTTCTACCACGCGATGACAATTGTGAACTCTTCTGAAGATCAAAACAATTCAACCAAAACCCGAGATGCAAAGGAGGTCCAAATGAGAAGTTATTACTCAGGATCCAACTGGGAACCAATGAGTTAACTTTTAGAGTTGGACTTTACTGCGGGATGTGTGCAAAGGGGTTATCGGTATTCATAATTTTGGTTCACCATTGAGAGATGGATTATGGGCTATGGATCAATGCAATGGGGTCATTGTGACTCCCAAGTGATCGTAGCAAAGGATTGAGTGATCAAAGTGGTGGATATCGCATGCTTTACACACTGATCGAGATGTGTGAGGATGATTGCAATGTTTGATGTTTACTATCACCATGACATGTGCACTTCCACTTTACACTTTATGTTAGTGTTACCTTAGAGTACTGTACATCTTGTTGTGCTGACTCTTTGGTTGCAGGTCCAGGTTCAGGTATGATTATTTATACCTGTTTTTGTTTTGCTGCTATCGCTCATACCATACTTTTTTCTGACCCAGAGTTTTATGTCTCTTCTTATTACTCTGGGTGCTCCTAAATGAGCAGACTAGAGACAGGTTAGGTGATCATGCATGAGTAGTTGTCCGGAGACGAGCAGGAGGCTTCCATATACTATTTACATATATTCTCCCTGTGTTGTTGTTGGTCACTACTTTGGGCATTAGTAGTGTACCTTTTCTATTTTGCTTTAGAGACAATATTTTGAAGTTGTAATAATGATGGTTTAGATCATAAGCTTTGTTTTGGATCCTGCTGCTATGATGGTTTAGTTTTCAGCTTATGCACTGTCTCGCCTGTTTTATGTCAAGTTATGTTATTATTATATTTTATTCCATGCGCTGTGAGATATACTATAGGTTCTTGGTGATTCATAGTTTTAAACCCTTTTTCCTTTGACGACCGTCCCGTGCTAGTTGGGCATTAGCACAGTGCATTTCGGGGAAATATCGGCTGGTCCGGGGTAGGCCGTCACACTTGGTATCAGAGCCTAGGTTGTGTAGTTAACCTAGGGGAAGACATCAGGAAGAGATAGTATACGTATATAACAGCGCGTATTTGTGATATTTTGGTTTTCAAAAGCTATATATATATATACTATTAGTATATCTAAGGATGAAGTCGCATTGCACTGGCACCACTATGGAGATGGTCAATCATTTTCTCTTTACAGATTGAATGGTGAGCCGATATACGAGGAGTACGGGTTTAAGGGCCAATGATAGGATTGTCCCTGATATGAGGACTATGTTTACTACCTTCCTGAGAGAGATGCTTAGGGATGCTCAGGGAGCAACTCCAAATGCTGCTAACGGTGATAGTACAGTAGCGCAGGCGCCTAGGGCCGATTTCGCCAAGCTCGGCAAGGATTATACTATTCTTGGTGGAAAGCCATTCCACGGAACGGAATCGGCTATAGATGTTCAAGATTGGCTCGATAGTTGTGAGCGTATCTTCGAGGATTTGGGAATCGATGATGCAATGAAGAGAAAACTAGCATCGAGTGAGCTTCAAGAATGGGCAATGAATCGGTGGAATGCCATTAAAACAGCTATTCCTAAGGATCAAGTTACTTGGGATCAGTTTATGACTCGCTTTAGTGACAAGTTATCCCAGCTGCACAGAAGTCAGAATTGTTTAGGAAATTTTTGGAGCTTAAGCAGAATGGTACGGCGGTCTCGGAATATATTGTTGAATTTGATACCTTATCGAAGTATGGATTGTCCCTTATCGATACGGTCGAGAAGAAGAACAAGAAGTTCATAACTAGCCTAGATGAGTACTTAGGGAGAGATTCATAAACCATATCGATGAGACTTTCGAATCTATTATGGGAAAGGCATTGAGATCTGAGAGCCTTTACCCTAAGTCGAAGATTGAGGTTTCTATTACATCTGAAGAGGAGCCAAAGCCGCAGACAAAGCGGTGGAGGCAAGAATAATTCCCAGAATAAGAGGAAACAAGACCAAACCAAGGATGGTTAGAAAAAGAAGAATAAGAAAGATGGCGAGTGCTTTAGTTGTGGCAAGAAGGGAAACTATGCCAGAGATTGTAGGGAAAATCCTGGGGAAAGCAAGTGTTTCAATTGCGGCCAAGCAGGACATCACAAGGATAAATGTCTGCAACCCCCTAAAGAGAAGCAGATTGTGAAATTATATGCCATCAATGTATTTCCTTCTTCGTCGAATTCCCCAACTGCGGTGTAGAAGGGAAAGGGTGTCGTTATTCAAGGTATGCTTTCTGTTTATGATGTTCTAGTTCGAGTATTGTTTGATACTGGGGTATCTCATTCCTTCATATCCAATGACCTGGTAGATAGATTGGGATTGGAACCCGAGATAGTCGATAGACCTTTAGTCGTGACGAGCCCGATAAGTGGTTCAACTAGCCTTTGCATGCTTTGTCGTGATTTGGTCTTATCGAGTCATGGATGTACGTTGCTTGTGATTGCTTTGTTTTAGGTTTTACTAGGTTTGGCATTATTTTGGGAGTCAATTGGCTCTAAGGGTATAGGGTGGTATTAGGTACCTACCAAGTGATGGCAATAATAACGGGAACTAAGAGAACAAAGAGATTTGGGTCGGCCATGACTCGTGAAGGAAAGGCCTTTAAAAGCATTTTTAAACGCTGTGTGAATAGCATGAGCGTTGTGGTATTCCGTAGTAAATAAGCGATTGCTATGGATTGTTTAGGACTTTATGTTGATGTTCCCTTTGGTTCGAGAATGGTAATAACTTCAAAGTAAATTCAATGGGGAAATCTCGAAGCGATAAGATGTGTTCGTGATTGTGGGGATGCAACTAAGGTTAGGACGATTCAAGTTGGACTTGAACTCGTAAACAATGGTTGTTCATTAATCTTGCAGATGCAATGAGTAGGGAGACGACTCATGTTGGATTTGAGTTTGTAGTCGTCGGCGATGCTTATAGGAGTTATAGAGAGATTATCGTTATCGTAAGTTCTAGTAGTCTCTGGGAAGCAAATGTACGTTGGACGTGCAGTAGTCTGGCTAGAGCTGGGGTCGCTATTTATCCTTGACATATGGCATGGGTCGTCATGCGATCAATGATAGTTTCGAAGCAGGATTGGCGAGGATAGCCAACGTTATTTATGAGTGCTCGAGTGTTTGGTTGTTTTGTTCATATCATCTCACGTAGATTGTCTGGATTCAGAGGAGGTGTTCCTTGAGTGCTTGTCTTATATTGGTTTAGGCCTTTGAGGCTTGTGTCTGGGGAATGTCGAGTTCAACTAGGATGGTTTGCGTGAGATATAAGTAGTTGTTGTGTTTTCCATTGAATGATGTCTTGGTTTACTCGAGGAGTGATGGGCAGTCGTGATATGATAAGATTGTTCGATGATGTGGACTGCACCGAGTTGGACTCGATAGGGCTATGAGATGACTCGAGTGAGACTCGAGAAGCCTGCAAGATAATGGATTGACTTTGGTTGGACTCGAGTTGAAGATGGAGTTGTGGATAGCTTTTCTAATGAGGTGCCAAGGAATCGTCGATAGTTTGAAGTGTTCTAGGCGAACTCGAAGCAGGGATATCTGGGGATGCCCATTTACCTTGGATCCATTGGATGTGATATAGTTATCCTTGGAGGATAAACATATGTTGGACGTGCGGTAGTCCGTTTAGGGCCGGGGCTTCCATTGGCCCTTGATACTGGTTGGACCAGTCATACAGATATCGACGTATTCATGGCTTTAGCAGGTGATAGATAGGAATTGTTTGATGGAAGCTATGGTTGCTATGTTTGTTCCTATTTTCTTCTCTTGAGTAGACTATCACCTGGAGGACTCTGGCGATGGGAAATGAAGAGATGACGGTATACATGGATACCTGTGGTACCCGACTAAATGTGGTAGCTGATGCATTGAGTAGGAGACATGCCAGTTTAGATGCTATGTTTCTTGTATGGAAGCAATTGAAGTATATTGCGTGATATGATTTCATACCTAAGTACGTATTGAGTCCAGAGATGTTAGCAAGTTTGACGATTAGACCGACTTTGATTGAGCGGATTGGTTCCAGTCCGAGGGATGATTCTAACCTAATAGAAATCATCTCCAAGGAAGAGATGAATATCGATGGGTGATAATGAGAATGACTGTACTTGGAAAACCGAGAAGAACATAAGGAAGTCATATCCAGAGCTTTTTGCCTGGTAAGATTTTAATAATGATAGTACTCCCTTTTTAGTAAACCGCATGCTAGGATAGGCATGTTATGTATGTTTGATTGTTTGTAAATGGTTGATAGGCATGCGGGCCACCTTTGTAAGTTTTGGTTAAGGAATTTCGGGGGTGAAATTTCTTAAGGGGGGAGAGTGTAACGACCCACATTCTTCGTACGGAGGATCGTAGAATATTTATTTTATTTTCATATGAAGTCGTATGTTCGTGTAACTTTGGGGAACGACTATTGGGGTCATTTCCCATGTTCACGATTTTTGCCAATTTTTAAATGACTGATTTTCCCCTGGCGAATCTTTTTTCACCTATAAGTTTTGATTGGTAAGGAGTTTTGACCTGAAACCACTTCCATTGGATTTAGATGATAGTTTACGTTTTCGTAGAGTGGTCAGACAAATCATACGGACTTACCGTTTTGGAGAAATGACCGAATTAGGGTTTGGAAGATGGAAAACAGCTTAATCGGGCTTAATTCGGTGATTAATGGTTAGGCACATAACCCATTTCGGGATTAGGGTTATGGGAGGCCTGAAATGAGTTAGAGAATGGTTTCTTTTCATTTTCTCGGTCGCTATAAACATTTCTTCAAATCTAGCAATGACCTCCACCTTCTAAATTCATCGTAAATCACTTTCTAATCACATATTAGCCAAATCAACATCAAATTAAGGCGGATTAGAATAGAAATCAAGATAGAGCTGCTAGAATACATTGGGAACCGTGCCACATTAGTTAGAGTTTTAGATCTAAAATTTATTTGCGGCTAAGGTGAGTGATTTGCACTTTTATTCACTAATTACGGATAATTATGGTTGATTAGTGATAATTAGCGAAATTTTGCATCATAAAAAATTGAAAAATGTGTAGAAATTCTTAAATATTATTTTATGCCTCTGGTGAAAATTTGGGTTAATTTGGATTAAATTTGCTAATCCTATAGTTAAAACGTGGTTAAGAGGATTAAGGGGAAAATCATGTTTTTTGGTACGTTTGATCTAAAATATTTCATGCTATTGATATTTTAGTGTTTTTGGTTGATTCTACATGTTGTTACTACTGCTTGGTTGTTTTGTGACTTCATTAAGATTAGAATGGTTGAAAACGCCATCGTTTGGTGAAATTAGTTCGCTGGAAAAACTGCGGAAAACCGGTTCCTGAAGGGGGTATGCCTCACGAACCGCCCAGGAGAACTTCGATTCCTGAAGGGGGTATGCCGCACGAACCGCCCAGGAGAACTTCGATTCCTGAAGGGGGTATGTCTCACAAACCTCTCTAAGATGATGGTCACGAACCGCTCCAAGATGATGGTCACGAACCACTCTAAGATAATGGTCACGAACCGCTCCAAGATGATGGTCACGAACCGCTCCAAGATGATGGTCACGAAATGGTCCATGATGATGGTCACAAACTGCTCCAAGATTACGGTCATGAAGCGCTCCAAGATGAGGGTCATGAAGTGCTCCAAGATGATGGTCACGAACTGCTCCAAGTTGATGGTCACGAAACGCTCCAAGATGATGGTCATGAACCGCTCCAATATGAGGACTCACGAACTGGGGAAGGGTGTCACGAGCCGGGATGGGGTTGTCACGAGCCGGGAAGGGGTTGTAACGAACCAGGGGAGTGGTTACGAACCTAGATTGGGATTTTGAGAGCGGGATTCCAAGAGCGAGATTCCAAGAGCGGGATTCCGAGAGCGGGAATCCGAGCTATCCTATACTTTATCACTTCATCCAAGATGATGACTCTAAACTGAACCGGATTCATACTTCTACCACGCGACGACCATTGTGAACTGTTCTGATGATCAAAACTAATTCAACCAAAACCCAAGATGCAAAGGAGATCCAAGTGAGAAGTTATTACTCAAGATCCAGCTGGGAACCAATGAGTTAACTTTTAGAGTTGGGCTTTGCTGCGGGACGTGTGCAAAGGGGTTATCGGTATCCATAATTTTGGTCCACCACTGAGAGACGGATTATGGGTTATGGATCAGTGCAATGGGGTCATTGTGACTCCCAAGTGATCATAGCAAAGGATTGGGGGATCGAAGTGGTGGATATCGTATGCTTTACGTACTGAATGAGAGATGTGAGGATGATTGCTATATTTGATGTTTACTATCACTATAACATGTGCACTTCCACTTTACACTTTATGTTTGTTTACCTTAGAGTACTGTACATCTTGTTGTGCTAACTCTTTGGTTGTAGGTCCAGGTTCAGGTATGATGGTTTATACATTTTTTGTTTTGCAGCTATCCCTCATACCAGACTTTTGTCTGACCCAGAGTTTTATGTCTCTTCTTATTACTCTAGGTGCTCATAAACGGGCAGACTAGAGACAGGTTAGGTGGTTATGCACGAGTAGTTGTCCAGAGACGAGCATAAGGCTTCCACATACTATTTACATATATTCTCCCTGTGTTGTTGCTGGCCACTACTTTGGGCATTAGCAGTGTACCTTTTCAATTTTGCTTTAGAGATAGTATTTTGAAGTTGTAATAATGATGGTTTGGATCATAAGCTGTAATTTAGATTCCGTTGCTATGATTGAAACACCCTACCTCCATTAAGGTCACTCACAAAGGAAATGCCTTAACTTTGGTGGAGGGTTATTGGTACAAGAGACAGAAAAATTTACAAGACAGATAAATTTAAGCAGCGAAATTTTAAATATTTATTTCATACGTGGTTCAATACAAAAGTATTGCATCAAATTGTCTCAAAACAACTTCAAAACATTACACCATAATTTATGTCTTGATTATTCAATAAAGAAGCATAAACCAAAAAGTAAAAATGCATAAATCCCCAAGGATCATATCCAAAGCCATAGCCAATTGCAAGAGAGTCCAAGTCATACATCTACTTTCTTGAACTTGTAAAGAGTCTGATTAAGCTGGAGTATTTCCTCCCTGTGGACCTCGGGGGGGGGGGGGGGATCGAAAGAAAAGAAGATGAAAGAAAACGGGTCAGACAATAAGTCTGGTAAGTTCAGTGGTTACTAGTATTTAAACAAGGAAAGGGATCATGACAGTGATAACAGAACATAACACAATAACCTAATACAAGATAAGAGGGATGTGTGATCGCACCCATTACTATAGTCTATGCACCTACTTAAACATTGGTTCAACCAGCCCACGTGTTTACAACAAACGATCCCCTTAGTGATCGGCTCCTACTCGCATGTATTCAAGTCCTGTGTCCTTCGGCCCCGCTTGATTGTAGTCACCTGTGCTGGTCCCACCATGGGGTGTATCAGTTCCTCTGGTGGCAACCCGACACGATTCAAGATGCACAGTGTACACTACTGATGCCCAGTGCCTGATTTTTTCACTCCGGAGTACGTGCACGCCCATACTCCGCCGGAACCTACACTGGCCCACCAACCGCCGACGTTTTGACCGCTTATAGTTCAGCCTAGTAATCGTGCCCCACCCTGCCTAGTTCAGGGTAGCATGATTCATCTATGTGGGTTACTGCTGAAATGGGTCCCCGTTACTAGAGTTTTCTAATCAACATGTTTATTTGGTTAAGTGTCTAAGTTTACCTAACCCAGCCCATTTGTTTTAGTTAACATGTTGAATCGGTTAAGTGTTTTCCTAATTTACTTAACCCTACCAGTCCTGACTTAGCTTTAATTTATTAAAGCACCAACCTCTCACATTAGACAGGTCTTGTTGTGGTCACTGGATATGTCGGTCGGTTCCGGTCAGATTTACACCACAACTCAGTCTAACCTCGGGTTCTTTTTGGGCTTGATGCACTAACCACCCACATTAGATAGGTCTTGTTGTAGTCACTGGATATGCCGGTCGGTTCCGGGCAGATTTACACCACAACTCAGTCTAACCTCGGGTTAGACATATTCGTCTTTTCTAAATTCATTTTTTTCTATATATGCCAAATTTCTTTATGTAAATTAAATTTAATTTTTAATCATGACATAATCTTCCTGTGATTATGCTGAACATAAATGGTATATCAAATATACCATTAAATGAACAAATCTATGCCATAAATTTTCATATTTCCCATCGCTACCCCCGTGGAACGTATGCGTAAATCACATAAAATGTTGGGCTAGCAAATTAGCCCAAACCCATAAACAAAAATGGGTAATAAACAAAAACATGAAATGATCATACAATAGCATACATTTAACTTTTCACATGTTACTTGGCATAGATGTATGTCACTTAACTTTAATCACTTGGGTAAAGGTGAACTTTTGACTAAGTTGAATCTAATGGTCATGTAAACTCGACAAAGGTCTAGCATAAAAGTTTAATATATAATCATAGTTTCAACCCACAACTTGGCATATGATCTTATGTATGTTAAAACATAAGAAAGCTATCATAATCATTTTCTTATCATAATTTAGCATGATGTTAACAGCATAAGAGGGCTACTACTCCACTTTTACAACATAAATAGATTCAACTTGACATAGTTCTAAATATTCATAAATGTAAATCTAACATGTAAACATGTGATTTAGATCCTAAACTTGCAAATAACCACCAAATTACAACATGACATGTTTTACCATTTTGTTGGCATAATAAGTTCTTTACTCAATCGTAATAACATACGATGTTGTACATCACCCAAGCATATAGACATGAAATATACAACATGTTCATCTCCATAAGCATATAGACATGAAATATACAACATGTTCATCGCCACAAACATATATACAAGATTACATACGATGATACTTTAAGATAGACGAGAATCAAATCATATACATAGGCATCATACTATACCCTAATTACAATGTGTCATGAATTCAGTCAAAAGGAATGTTTAAATCTGCGTAACAACTAACTTACAAACTAAAAGAAATTCTTGCATTCTAAAATCTGAATTCTGAAATTGGAGATGCGTGCCTTTGATGAAGATCGTTGAATTAAACTAGTTTTAATTTGATTTTAGATGTAAGCTTCAACTTGTCTTTGAATTGGAAGTGACAACTACTCCAAGTCTTCTACTGACGGCATTTCAGTTATAGGTTTATTTTTCTGTGTGTTTTTAGGTTAGGCATTTAGTTGTTTATATAGAATTTCAGTTTGATTATAGCCGTCAAATGAACCTAAGGTTAATCACAGCCACTCAGACCTGATCAGGCCCATCCAGAAACCCTAGTGACTCAGCAGCGAGTCAGAAATCGTTCAAATTTCAGATCTGGCCGGGGGCCAGGTCGACCTCAAGGGGGGAGGTCGACACTAGGGTCGACCCCCTAGTCGACCTGCTTGGGCGGGAATTTTCCCGCCCAGCTTGCTTCTGGCTTCTGTTTGAATTTCGAACTTGTTTTCTCGAGCTGTTTGAATTTATTTGAATTCTAAAATTTCTGGAGGCCATAACTTCTTCAAACGAAGTCCAATTTACGCAAACTCGGACTCTATCTCAACCAGAATCCCGAGACGATCACAATGGCTTAACCTGTTTCCCTTAATTCTCACATTTTAAATTAAGTATTATAGGATTCATTATTATAACGTAATTAGAAAGTACGGGGTGTTACATTCTCCCCTCCTTTTAGGATTTCGTCCCCGAAATCTTCAAGTCGAGAAGAACTTATATCCTACCATCCTAACACCCATCTACTCAACCATCAAACACAGGCATCCATTGTCCTTAAAAGATTTCTATTGCTTCATGATCATATGCATTGTGTGTGTATATGTCCTTATCTAGTGCAGAAATCAGGCGGTCTACTGATTCAGTTAACCTCCTTAATGCAAATTATGTCAGTGCCATGAGTCCATTATGAATGCAATTTTTCCTACTCAAAATTTCTTACATGAGTGCACAACCATTCATACAAATGCAACGTCCATATGATAACACATCAAATTTTAATCCATAAACCAATACATATATGTGTATGCAATATGGAAGTGACTGAGCCGATCTAATACCTAATGTGTGTGTATATGCATCCACTTGCAACCACTAGCAACCACTTGCAACCATCAATCATAACATGTTTCAATTACATGTTTACATCCAAATGGGTTCCTACCTAAGGATAAAGGATAGGATCGAGGAGATATACCTAAAAAGATAGATACGAGTATAAACTTGAGGAAAAGAGATTAAAGACGTACCCTCAAAAAGAAAAGAGTAGGTTGCGCGTATTCTGTCCTCAGTTTCCCAAGTCGCGTCTTCCTCGGTATCGCTCCATTGAACTTTGACTAGCTTAACTTCACGGTTGCGTAGCATTTTGACCTCAGTTTCTAAGATACAGGTTGGAATTCTCCTCACAGTTGCTTCTCGTTCAACTTCAACTTCCTCCAACATACTTGGTTCTACCACTTCCGCAGACTCGTGTAAGCATTTCCGCAGGTGAGAGACATGAAAGACATTATGAACCCCGGCAAATTTTTCGGGTAACTATACCCTATAAGCCATCTTCCCAATTTTCTCGATGATAGGGAACGGTCCTACAAATCTTGGTGCTAGCTTTCCTGTGGATCCAAAGCGAACGACGTTCCTCAAAGGAGATACTTTAAGGAACACCTTGTCTCCAACTTAGACCTCAAGGTCAATTCTTCTTTTGTCTGCGTAGGACTTCTATCTATCTTGGGCAGTCTTCATTCTTCTTCGTATCAAGTCTACTTTCTCGGAAGTCTCCCTAATCATGTCTGGTCCAAGTATGAGCTTGTCTGTGGACTCCCACCAGCAAGTTGGTGACTTGCACGGTCTTCCATATAAAGCTTCGAAAGGTTCCATGCCTATGGTGGCTTGGTAGCTATTGTTGTAAGCGAATTCCACTAATGGTAGATGATCCTCCCAAGTTCCTCCAAAGTCAATAATGCATAACCTCAAGAGGTCTTCTAATACTCTGTTGACTCTTTCCGTTTGGCCATCGGTTTCAGGGTGATAGGCTGTGCTTAAGCATAATTATGTGCCTACAGCCTCTTGTAAACTCTTCCAAAACTCGCTCGTGAAGATAGGGCCTTGATCACTCACTATGCTGGAGGGTATCCCATGGAGTCGAACTATCTCCTTAAGATATATGGATGCTAGAGATGAGGCAGTCCTTCTACTTTTGATGGGTATAAAGTGGGTACTTTTTGTGAGCCTGTCCACTATTACCCAAATGCTGGTTTTACCCCTTCTTGACCTAGGCAACCCATCTATAAAGTCCATCGAGATGCTATCCCATTTCCACTGTGGGACCTCTAGAGGATGAAGCAGACCACCAGGCTTCTTCTGCTCCTCCTTGACTTGTTGGCATATTAGACACTTAGAAACAAATTCAGCTACGTCTTTCTTCATGCCATTCCAAAAGAAAACTCTTTTGATGTCTTTATACATTTTGTCTCCGCCTGGGTGTATGGTCAACTTGGAACGGTGTGCCTCTTCCAGAACCGCCTTTACCAAGCCCCTTGCTTGTGGGACACATAGTCTTCCATCTCGTCTCAACTAGCCCTTGGCATCAAAGGATTATCTATTGAGGTGACTGGAAGTCTCACCGTTAATTAATTTGTCCATCACTTCGGCTAGCTGAGGGTATTCTCTTTGCGCTGCTCCGATTGAGTCTAATAGAGTTGGTCGTACTTCTAACGTTGCTAGCAAGCCAGGTACAAAGTCAGTGGAGGGTCTGAAGTTAAAGCTTGCTATGAACTCCAAGCTTTGCCTTTCCACAAAGAGAGGGCTTAAGGTTAGTTTATTTCTACTCAAGGCGTCTGCTACTGCATTGCCCTTGCCAGGAGTGTAGGAAATCTCAAAATTGTACGAGGCAAGAAACTCCATCCATCTTTGTTGCCTCAAATTGAGATCCTTCTGCGAGAATAGGTATTTCAACGATTTATGGTCAGTATACAGTTCAAATTTCTCACCTAGGAGATAATGGCGCCAAGATTTAAGCGCAAAAACGATGGATGCCAACTCAAGGTCGTAGGTTGGGTAGTTTTTCTCATGTACTTTCAATTGCCTTCCCCCATAAGTCACTACCTTCCCTTCTTGCATCAGAACAGCGCCTAGTCCCGTTCTGCATGCATCGGTGTATACTGTAAACATCTTGCTTCCATCAGGCAATGTAAGAACTGGGGTTGTTGTTAGAGCCCTTTTCAAACGTTGGAAAGAAATATCGCAATCCAAATCCCAATTGAAAGCAATGTTCTTCTTTGTCAGTCTTGTTAGTGGACCCGAAATTTTTGCAAAATCTTTAATGAACTTTCGATAAAAGCCTGCCAGCCCGAGAAAGCTTCGGACTTCGATTGCGTTTCGAGGAACCTTCCAATCTTGCACAACAACCACTTTTGCGGGGTCCACAACTATCCTTTCTTTGGACACCACATGCCCAAGGAACCTAACTTCTTCTCTCCATAAATGGCATTTGGAGAATTTTGCTTTCAACTGGTGTGCACGGAGAGTATCCATAGCTTCCTTTAGATGCTGAGCATGCTCTTCCTCATTCTTTGAGAAGATCAAAATATCGTCTATGAAGACCACCACAAACTTATTGAGGAACTCTCGGAACACCCTGCTCATTAAATCAACGAAGTAAGAGGGTGCATTTGTCAGGCCGAAAGGCATGACAAGCCACTCGAAGAAACCATCAGGAGTTCTGAGCGAGGTCTTATCAATGCTGTCTTCAGCCACTCTTAGCTGATGAAACCCGGTAGCTAAATCTAATTGGGAGAAAACCGATGCACCTACAAGATGATCAAACAAATCATCTGTTCTTGGGAGTGGGTGTCTATTCTTCTTGGTCATCTTGTTTAGCTCCCTATAATCAACGCACAAGCGAAGCGAACCATCATCTTTGGTTGCGAACACTACCGGAGCACCCCATTCAGAAATACTCCGTCTTATGAACCCCTTTTCAAGCAGCTCTTTGATTTGCTTGCTGAGCTCCTTTCTCTCCCTTGGGGCCATGTGCCTAACGGGTAAAGCAACGGGCTTTGCATTATCAACAAGGTATATGCGGAAGTCTATCTCCCGCTTTGGAGGTAAGCCCTACCTCTTCAAACACATCCGAGTATTCACAGACTATTCTCACAAATTGTAAGTTCTCAACAGACGCATCAAGTGATTCTAGATAACTAAGCATGACGGAGTTCATGGGATTACAAGAAATTTCGAGAGTGTTACCAAGGCGAGTCATGAGTCTAACCACTCTCATTTCACAATCGAGGACGACACCATTACTGGATAGCCAGTCCAAACCTAGAATCAACCCATAACCCGTGAAGCCCAAAACAAAGGCATTACATCTAAACTCAACGCTTAGTATAGATATTTTCAAATCCAAACAAACCATTGACAAATAAGCTGAGCCCCCAATTGGATTTGAAACAACCAAGGGATCCTCTACTATACCGGTGTCTAGGTGCAGAGATTCCACTAAAGCAGTAGATATAAAGGATTGTGATGCGCCAGAATCAAATAATGTACGTACAGGATGATCAAAAAGATAGACTAAACTTTCGACAGAGATATTTCTACCTCGTTCTTGCGAAGGTGCCGTGAGAGCATGAACTTGTCCTCCAGATGAAGGCCCATCTCCCTGTCCTTGCTTCTTTAGGCATGCCCTAGCCATATGTCCTGTCTCACCACAGTGGAAACAGCCACCCATCTTCCTTTTCTTCTTCCTGCAGTCCTTGTCTAGATGCCCGGGAATGCCACAGAAATTACACTTTCGCTTTTCACGGGATTTGTTGTTCTTCCCGCCTTTTTTTAAATCGGTCTTCTTGTTCTGCGACCCTTCCCCCTTCTTATCTTGAGGCACTTCTGCTTTTGCCTCATTCTTGCCCTTGTCTTCCTCATGTAAGAGTTCCATGTCCACCGAACTCTCGTAAGTAGCTCCCACAGGTATATGGGTCATAGCTAAGCTGTGAAGTGGCTCATTCAATCCCTTGACAAAACAGAAAGCCTTCTTATGAGGAGTATTCACTAAGTCCAGTCCAAATCGGGCCAGCTGATTGAATTGATTGACGTACTCCTTGATAGTCATACTTCCTTGCTTAAGAGATAAGAACTTTTCCAGTTGTAGACTTCGTTCAGCTGGTGAGAGGAATTTCATCTCAAACCTTATCCTGAAATCCATCCATGTGTCAACAGGTCTTTCAGCGTTAATGGCTTCCCACCAATAGGAAGCTTCGTCTTTGAGCAACCATACTGCCAACTGTACCTTCTGCCTATCGTCCACCTCGAAGATAACAAACAGATCCTCGGTTTCTTTGAGTCAGTTCCTCGCTTCTACGAATGATTCAGTTCCCTTGAAATCCTTTCCACCCATGGCCCTAAAATCTCTACAGATCTTTGAGAAAGCATTTGCACGAGGAGGAGGAGGAGGAGGAACCGCTGCAGCTGGAGGAGGAATATCTGCTGGGCCTGCATCATTGGCCCTAACTCTAAGTACCTCCTGAACCAGCCAGTTATTGGCACACCCTCTGGAAGGTTAAGATTCCCAGACATGCTGAAAAGAAAAAGAAAAGATTCAAAATGAAGGGCAGAAAGACAGTGCATATGGCTTTTGGGGATTATGCTTTTTAATTTTAAAACAACACTTTTTCTATAAAAAAAAATGCTTCATTATATTTCTTTTTGAAAGTAGTTTTCAAAAACTCTTATCTGATCTGGTAAACCCTCGCTCTGATACCAAGTGAAACACCCCACCTCCATTAAGGTCACTCACAAAGGGAATGCCTTAACTTTGGTGGAGGGTTATTGGTACAAGACACAGAAAATTTTACAAGACAGATAAATTTAAGCAGCGGAATTTTAAATATTTATTTCATATATGGTTCAATACAAAAGTATTACATCAAATTGTCTCAAAACAACTTCAAAACATTACACCATAATTTCCGTCTTGATTATTCAATAAAGAAGCATAAACCAAAAAGTAAAAATGCATAAATCCCCAAGGATCATATCCAAAGCCATAGCCAATTGCAAGAGAGTCCAAGTCATACATCTACTTTCTTGAAGCTTTTAAAGAGTCTGATTAAGCTGGAGTATTTCCTCCCTGTGGACCTGAGAGGGGGGAAGGGAAACAGAAGAAAAGAAGATGAAAGAAAACGGGTCAGACAATAAGTCTGGTAAGTTCAGTGGTTACTAGTATTTAAATAAGGAAAGGGATCATAACAGTGATAACAGAACATAGCACAATACCCTAATACAAGATAAGAGGGACGTGTGATCGCACCCATTACTATAGTCTCTGCACCTACTTAACCATTGGTTCAACCAGCCCACATGTTTACAACAAACGATCCCCTTAGTGATCGGCTCCTACTCGCATGTATTCAAGTTCTGTGTCCTTCGGCCCCGCTTGATTGTAGTCACATGTGCTGGTCCCACCATGGGGTGTATCAGTCCCTCTGGTGGTAACCCGACACGATTCAAGATGCACAGTGTATACTACTGATGCCCAGTGCCTGATTTTTCCACTCCAGAGTACGTGCATGCCCATACTCCGCCGGAACTTACACTGGCCCACCAACCGCCGATGCATTGACCGCTTATAGTTCAACCCAGTAATCGTGCCCCACCCTGCCTAGTTCAGGGTACCATGATACATCTATGTGGGTTACTACTGAAATGGGTCTCCGTTACTAGGGTTTTCTAATCAACATATTTATTTGGTTAAGTGTCCAAGTTTACCTAACCCAGCCCATTCGTTTTAGTTAACATGTTGAATCGGTTAAGTGTTTTCCTAATTTACTTAACCCTACCAGTCCTGACTTAGCTTTAATTTATTAAAGCACCAACCACTCACATTAGACAAGTCTTGTTGTGGTCACTGGATATGCCGGTCGGTTCCGGGCAGATTTACACCATAACCCAGTCTAACCTCGGGTTCTTTTTGGGCTTGATGCACTAACCACCCACATTAGACAGGTCTTGTTGTGGTCACTGGATATGCCGGTCGGTTTCGGGCAGATTTACACCACAACTCAGTCTAACCTCGGGTTAGGCATATTCGTCTTTTCTAAATTCATATTTTCTAAATTCATACTTTTCTATATATGCCAAATTTCTTTATGTAAATTTAATTTAATTTTTAATCACGGCATAATTATCCTGTGATTATGCTCAACATAAATGGTATATCAAATATACCATTAAATGAACAAATCTCTGCCATAAATTTTCATATTTTCCTTCGCTACCCCCATGGAGCGTATGCGTAAATCACATAAAATGTTGGGCTAGCAAATTAGCCCAAACCCATAAACAAAAAGGGGTAATAAACAAAGAACATGAAATGATCATACAATAGCATACATTTAACTTTTCGCATGTAACTTGGCATAGATGTATGTCACTTAACTTTAATCACCTGGGTAAAGGTGAACTTGTGACTAAGTTGAATCTAATGGTCATGTAAACTCGACAAAGGTCTAGCATAAAAGTAACATATAATCATAGTTTCAACCCACAACTTGGCATATGATCTTATGTATGTTAAAACATAAGCAAGCTATCATAATCATTTTCTTATCATAATTTAGCATGATGTTAACAACATAAGAGGGCTACTATTCCACATTTACAACATAAATAGATTCAACTTGACATAGTTCTAAATATTTATAAATGTAAATCTAACATGTAAACATGTGATTTAGATCCTAAACTTGCAAATAACCACTAAATTACGACATGACATGTTTTACCATTTTGTTGGCATAATAAGTTCTTTACTCAATCGTAATAACATACGATGTTGTACATCACCCAAGCATATAGACATGAAATATACAACATGTTCATCGCCATAAGCATATAAACATGAAATATACAATATGTTCATCGCTACAAACATATAGAAAAAGATTAATTACAACGATACTTTAAGATAGACGAGAATCAAATCTTATACATAGGCATCATACTATACCCCAATTACAACGTGTCATGAATTCAGTCGAAAGGAATGTTTAAATCTGCATAACAACTAACTTACAAACTAAAAGAAATTCTTGCGTTCTGAAATCTGAATTCTAAAATTGGAGATGCGCGCCTTTGATGAAGATCGTTGAATTAAACTAGTTTTAATTTGATTTTAGATGTAAGCTTCAACTTGTCTTTGAATTGGAAGTGACGGCTACTCCAAGTCTTCTACTGACGGCATTTCAGTTCTAGGTTTTTTTTCTGTGTGTTTTTAGGTTAGGCATTGAGTTGTTTATATAGAATTTCAGTTTGATTATAGCCGTTAGATGAACCTAGGGTTAATCACAGCCACTCTGACCTGATCAAGCCCATCTAGAAACCCTAGTGACTCAGCAGCGAGTCAGAAATTGTTCAAATTTCAGATCTGGCCGGGGGCAAGGTCGACCCCCAGGTCGACCTCAAAAGGGGAGGTCAACACTAGGTTCGACCCCCTGTTCGACCTGCCTGGGCGGGAATTTTCTCGCCCAGCTCGCTTCTGGCTTCTGTTTGAATTTCGAACTTATTTTCTCGAGCTATTTGAATTTATTTGAATTCTGAAAATTTTGGTGGCCATAACTTCTTCATACGAAGTCCAATTTATGCAAACTCGGACTCTATCTCAACCAGAATCCAAAGACGATCACAATGGCGTAACCCGTTTCCCTTAATTATCACTTTAAGTTTTATAAGATTCATTATTATAACGTTAATAGAAAGTACGGGGTGTTACAATGATGGTTTAATTTTCATCTTGTGCACTGTCTCGTCTGTTTTATGTCAAGTTATGTTATTATTACATTTTATTCCATGCGCTGTGAGATATACTATAGGTTCTTAGTGATTCATAGTTTAAACCCTTTTTCCTTTGACGACCGTCCCATGCTAGTTGGGCATTAGCACAGCGCATTTCGGGGAAATGTCAGCTTGTCCGGGGCGGGCCGTCACATTCCTCCTACATGAAGTGGATCTTATCTTCTCTGAACACCATTGATTCTCACTCCAAGTGATCTCTAATCGCCATTTCTACTCTTTAAAGATTGGATCTAATGCCATTTCTATGAGGACACCAAGGAAAATAATCTAAATACAAGATCTAATCCGTTCCTTCTCAAAATCAAGTGATATCTAAAGTGAAAAGTGAGCAAAAAGTGGAGAATCATTGTAAAGAGAGACCAAGTGTAATGAATGAGAAGCTTGAGATGATGCTATATGTAATTCTCTTCATGATAGTGAAAAATACTTCAAAAGTGGACGAAGATCTTTTCTAAGATCGAACCACTATAAAATCCCCGTGTTTCTTACTTGCTTTTTCCCGCTTTTTACTCGCATTTGCATTTGTGGCCCCATTTTTATCTTTCATACTATTCGGTAAAGTGTGATTTTGCACTATTGGTGTTTGAGCCATTTTTTGGTGAAAACATCTACGTCGCTGGCAACAACTGTTCACAGCTGCGCATTATGTAGACATGCCGTGGAAATGTTATGTAGGAAAACCAGGTCGTTAGTACGTGAACAACATTAAAACCATTCGTGAATATTGCCAAGTCGTTAACACGACATGCACGGTCAAATCGTGATGCAAGTTTCGTGCGACTTGAGGTAGGTCGTCAAACGACTTATGGTCCCACACACATATATTTACCACTCTTCCACTCCACTCCGACCTTACCTATAAATACCCTGCCACTTCACTCCACGAAGGGTTGTTCAATTGTTTTCTCCACTGTTATAAGCCTTTGACTCTCCATTAAATCTTCTTCAACTAATTTTCACCATCAAATCATTCATGGAATCATCCAAAATTACTCAAGTGTTCGAGAGATTGTAGATCTACATCAATACTCATCGTACTTAGAGAAATTGAGCTATCCCTTGGTGGATTTAAGTGAATCAAAGTATAAAAGAGAGGAGATCAAGAGAAAATACTTGTAAAGAGAGGAAAATGAATGTAAAAACAAAAGTCATGTACCTTGTAATTGTTGCGATGATAATGAAAGTTTCTTCTATAGTGGACGTTGGCTATTTTTAAGTTGAACCACTCTAAAATTCTTTTTTCTGTACTTTTTACATTTTTTGTGTGTTTGTAGCTCCATATACTCAAATCCTATCCATTGTGAAATATAAAAAATCCTATTCGGGGTTGTTTGTGCCATTTTTGGTGTAAACAATTTGTGAAGTCCATGGAAATTCTCTCCCATTTCCACAGAAAAATTTCTAACGGGTGTAACAACATCTAGGCTTTCACAGCTTCGCCTTCATATTTTAGCAGGTCATGCACTTATCTACAAATTATTCAACTTGCCTCTTTATCCTTAACAAAAATAAACCACTTCTCATATTTGTTTCATCTTATTTCCCCCAAGATAATAGGTCATCCTAAAATGGCAAAACATCTCTAATACTACATCTATCAAATTTGCATTACGAGGGACATAATCCTGTCATTTCTCCTCAACTATAGTCTCAAGTCTATGGCACATCCCCTAAGATGGTTTGTTGACATCCATCTGCCAAACTTATTCAAAAGATCTGCCAGTTCATTATTGTCTCTCACCCCTAGTTCTAGCCTGCTCCATTAAAGTCGACCGAACATCTAAAGTTGTTAATGGTCCAAGGGTAATATTTGATGATGGATTAAAGGCAAAGGTGAAAAAATAAACCAAGGGTCTCCATTAAAAAAATAAAGAATCTTCGGTAACCCTTTGTTTACTAAATTCATTATCTACCATGCTTCCTTTGCCGTAGGAAATCTCAAAGTCAAGAGAGGCAAAAAAAAACATCTCTTCTACCTTAAGTTCAAGTCATTTTGGGAGAACAGGTATCTTAAGGATTTTTTCTATGTGAAAAGCTCATACCTCTCTCTTAGAAGTTAATGTCTTCAAGATTTAAGTCTAAAGACTATAGCCACTAACTATGGATCATGTGTCAGGAAGTTCCTCTCATGAGTCTTTAATTGCCCACTTGCATACATACGACTATATTCTCATGCATCAATACTGTTCATATCTTGATACCATAAGTATCGATATAAATAATAAATGATTACTCTTATCCAGTGAATATGGGTGCGCTAGTCGAAACTTCTTTCAACCTAATCAAAGCATCCTCACACCTGGCATCCCATGCAAAATTTAGGTACTTCTTCATAAGATGGGTCAAAGGGGAAGATATCCTTGCAAATTCATTAGTGAATTTCCTATGATAACTTATGAGATAAAGAAAACTACTTACCTTTGTGGCATCCTTCGGGATATGTCAATCTTGTACCACCACAACCTTACCAAGGTCCACATCCAAACCAATCACCAAAATAATATGTCCTAAAAAGTAAACCTCACCACTCTAAAATGGCAACTGGGAAACTTATTCTTAAGCTTATGTTCCCTCAAGAATCCCAAGCATTTCCTCTATATATAAGCAAGCTCCTCACTACTCCTCGAGTATACCAAAATGTCATCCATAAACACTACCATAAGCTTATTTAGCGACTCCCAAAATATTCTATTCATTAGGTCAACAAAATACTTAGGTGCATTAGTAAGTCCAAAGGCATGACTGATCTCTCTTATAACCCATCAGGAGTCATTAATGAATTGTTCGGAATACATTCCTCGGTTACTTTAAAGTGGAAAAAACCTACGGTTAAGTTAAGCAAGGAAAACAATTACTCCAGTCAACTGATTGAGGAGAATAAATCATCCAGGGCAAGAGATAATCATTCTCCTTCTTCGGCTTAATCAACTCCCGACAACTAATGTAGAGACTAATGGAACTCCCCATCCTAGTGGCAAAGATGATTGGGACTCCCCACCCATATATACTTCTCTTAATATAGTCATACTCCAAAATCTCATTTACATGCTTTATCAACTCGTTTCGTTTTTGGAGCCATATTCCTCAAAAGAAAGGAAACTAGTCAAGCATTATCTACGAGAAGTATTTTGAACTAAATCTCCCACTACTAAGGGAAACCAATAAACTAGGAAAATACAATGAGGAATACCTAACTAGTATCATACAAACAAGTAAGTCATATAATAGTTTTGAGGAACAAAGTAGCTCAACATAACTGACCTTTGCAGATCATACACAACTTGCCTACTACAAGTACCTAATGTATAATGACCACCCTACACCATCAATGCTCATATAACTCAATAGTGCGCTGTACGTATAACATCCTGAAATTTTGAGTAGTAAATATTTAAATATAGAGATTATTTAAATATTTAAATCTTAGATCTAATGTTATAAAAGTGATTTTATTACCTTGTTAATCCCTTTATAAATAGTAACTAATGAGGATAAAAAAATAGTAGTTCGAAGTAATATCGGTAATGTGACTGAAAACCGTTTTGTCGATAAACGACTTTTTACTTGTTAAAAATTGTTAGAACTAATATGCATGCTAATACAATTTAAGAACACATATAGAAAGTGTTAATAACTCCCTTAGCATAAGCATGGATTAATTAAATTGAGTATAAAATAAATAAATAAATAAATAAATAAAGTGGAAAAGACAAATATCTTAAGACGCAAGGAGATGGACACATATGCTACTTAGGTGTATATGCGTAGAACCATCTTCATAAACCTGTATGGGCATGTATCATCATGTTGAGGTTTGCATGTAAGATGATGGACAAGTGCCAAAGATAGAATGACTAAAATAGCCTTGAGTAAACGTTATAAATTGTATGACCATTTTGAGAAAATGTTATAAATAACATGAAAATGAAGTAATTTTCTAGCGTATATATGTTTCTATTTTCAAAAATACATACTCTCAGTTTTTAAGCCATAACATTCTAACTATTAATCCAAATTAGTTGATTTTTGTTTTGTTGGAAAGCTGAATCAAAATGGAATAAAAAATTTTTAGTCACTTTTGCTAAATCCAAGAGTAATTTATGGGAAAATCAGTGAGAAATTAGTGGATTTATTTATTCTATTTTTCAAGTCAGAAATAATTGGTTCACTTTTAGAGACAATAACTTTTGATTTACTTAGCCAAATTGCCTTAACTTTTATTCAGTAGAAATATATTTTAATGATGAATAACTTTCGTGTTTATCACTTTTTCTAATTTGGAGAGTAGCCTGGGTGAAATCCTCTTAGAAGCCAAGTGTTTTGCTGGTTTTGTTCTTTAAATGCAGAATTCATTGTTTTACTTTCAAAATTCATATTAAAACATCCACTACTCAAAATTCACTCAAATATGGACAAGAGCCTCCTTATAATGTCATAAACAAACTACCAAAATTCGGAATGTTAAATCAAATTAAAAGAGGGTCAAAACAGGTCAAACCTGAGAGCAATGTAGGTTGATGTGAGCTTTGCGATGATTCGAGAAAGACATTTGCTTGCTTTGGGGTGATGATTAGAACTATGTTTATGTTCTGTGAGGCTTTTGCATGAAGTTATCAAGAAGAATTGTTAGTATACACATTATTTAAACATTACTAATTGCTTACGCTTGTGTTTTAAATTTAGTGTTGTAGGTGACTTCATCATACTATATTTTGTGATCTTTGCTTTGGCAAGCAAGAAAAATATACAAATAATAATTGAGGACTTTTATGAATTAGTATGACTTTTACAAGATCTTAAAATCAATAGGATTAATAGGGAATAAACATAGAATACATGTGGTTGATCGCAAAAGTCGTTATAAATGCATTATCGAAAAACCTTACTTTGACAAATTTTTATGATTATGCAGAATAGTATGTTTTAAGTGTTTCTTTTCACGGTGATTAATTATACTAAGAAAGTCACTTATCACAAAAAGTTTGGAGTTAAATCTATTTTTCTTACGAAGAAATCGAATCAAATACATGATGGAAAATTGACCAAAAACATGGATTTTTGTCATTGGCGACACTCTTTCGAATTTGTAATGTTTTTTACCTATTACTAAACCCAAGCTGAAATTTGAAGTAATCTATAATGAATTAGAACTTTCTCTAGCATTTTCTAAAATGCAATCTTTTTAGTTTGAAGATTAAATGGGGGTATAAATGGCGTTTAACTTAACTATTTCCCTTTAATCTTAAAGATCTTTCCAAACATATATTAGAGAGATATAAAAGTGGTTTGAGATTGTTTGACAAGGAGTTTTAGCATAAAGAAGTTGATTATTATTTAGAATATAAGATGTTTATCTTTTGAAATGGAAGTTCTACAAGAGGTATATAATGTCTTTCAAAATGAGTATTTTATCGTATTTGATATAAAAAGTATTTTGGAAATAAATGTTGATTTTAAATGTTTTTTGTAAAGAAGAACTACGTTAGGTTGATCCTGTATCTAATTGTTCACCTGATTAGATATAGGTGCGTAGGCAGTCACAAGTGGTAGTGATGTAAGTCCTATAATAATATAATATTTTTATGTTTATTGTTTGTTATTTAATAATGGGATGGCTTATATTTTCTGCTTACTATTCTATATTCCTTGATACGTTATTGAGTTTACAAGAATCTATGTCGACGTTCGTCTCATCAGAATTGCATAATGGCAGATTTATGGTATTTATGTTTAATTTGTATTTAAGTACATGCAGCAAATTAGAAGAATACTTTAATAAGTGGTATCTATCAAAATTTTATCCAACGCATTTAGCAATGTTGTATATTTTATCAAATAAAATGGTAGATGTCGTTGTTTGTGTTAAACGAACGGTTTTTTTTTTATTCTTTCGATTAGCCTAAGAAAATCTGGGTTGTTACAGTACAGAAACCCAATCGATGTAGAACAGATATAAAGTAAAAGCAATGGAAGAAAGAAAAGAGATGGGAAAGGTAGAAAGAGTAGGAAGGGAAGCGTGGGAAAGAAACAACTAACACAATCACAGTACATGACGTATATCTTACAATGTATCAAATAAAATATTCTATAAGTCACAGATATAAAATAGGCGAGGTAGTAATAACCATATAATTAGTGTATACTGGCTCATATGATTACAAAATAGAGTTTATAGAATAGGTGAATAGACTCAACTAGCGGTTGTCTCCAAAAACAAGTTGAACAATTCCAAGGTTCCATAATGTTCCATAGCTAAATAAACACCAATAGTACAAGTATAATATAAAAAGGGCACCTCCTACGAATCCACTTGCATATCTCTGAATGATGCTTACATCTATCACCTTACCTGCTCATCATCATCTTCGATGAGTACCGAGGTTAAAAGAGGAAACATAAGACCTTACGTCAAAAAACAGTCTAGTATGAGCAATAAAGAAAACTAAAAATACCATATATGTCATGATAGCAAAAGGAACATAGGTATAGGAAATCATACTTATTGTGTGTCCATGCATCCATAAGAGTCAAGATATATAATAAAATACTATATATTGCAAAAAAAATAACAACAGGAGAAACGATTGGAAAGATAACAGGATAAAAGAATCTAAATAGCATATACCAACCTCGTTTCCCATTTTCTCTCCAGAATCCTACAGGTGATGGGTTTACCAAAGAGAATAAAGATAATATAAATTGTTGAAATCTTAGCATCCACTAGCCATATCATAAAATCCATCCTCTAAAGCCGCAATAGATCGATAACTCATATGATTATCATTTTGCATGTTAGGGACTAATGGAACTCCCAATTCTAGTCAAACTATGTGTTTACACCAATCAAGCCTACGCAAGACATACGCTACACCACCTATGGTATATGAACATCGCTATCTATTCGAATAGGCGTCTACACGATTCCCTTGCTTTAAGTCATCTAGAACATTCCGAGCTATCAATGATTCATTGGCACTCCCTAATCATTAGAGCATCCTTCACTCTATCTTAGGTTTGAGTCCCCTTAAACCAGTCCACCATCAAATAGCTTAGTTACACCACGAACCAGGCATCACACCTCGCGTAGTAATTCTGATTACACCCCCAAAACCAGTCCATTATTCTGTAGATCCATTGCATCATGAACTACGTACTCCATTATCATATAGCTTCATTACACTACGAATGGCATACTCCAATATCCTGCAGTTTCATTACACTATGAACAGTGTATCACTCTTCCACTCTCACCCGAATCTTCCATCGAAGAGTAATAACTACACTATGCAGAAGAAATCAACAAGTCTTAGCCTTTAGTCACAGTACCACATTGCATGAATAACACCATCCATCTTTGTCACTTGAAAAAACACTTACCTTGCTTCGCACTAAGGCCACCAATCAAAGAGTCAACGCATCGAAACCACTATCAAACGAACCACCATACCTTTCTCCTCAAAACTGCTCCATCGTCAACATCAAATAGGATAAAATGTCCAACATAAATATTAGTCGATATCCATCAGTCCGTAGTAATTGTAAACAAATACTATATTCATGTATTGGTCAAATGTACCTTAAGTGAAAACATATAACATTCATTTAAAAACCTAAATTTGTCATCGAATTGATCCTCTTTCAGGTTTGTCACCAAACTTCAATATTTCTCTATATTTCTGTCAATCAACATGGTAATGCACCTTCGTCTTTAAGTTAGTTTGTAAGCAATGATGATCCTTCATGGATTTAGCTAATTCGTTCGAGTATATAATTCTTGTTCGATCAATCAGTATGCGTCATCTTGTGTGTTTGATCGATAAGCAATAAACTCTAACAAACAAGATTTTCCTAGTCTTATGTCGTATATAAGCGTGTTTATAACTAAACTATGTAAATAAGCAACCATGCAATCGGTTATCTTATAATTGTCTAAAAATATCATAGAAGCATTCACAATGGGTTCCATACGATAAATAAAACATATCTAAAGTGATTGGTGTAGTTTTGATGTCAAAATAGTTTAAATCGAGCGGTAACATCAAAATAGTGCATAATATCACGTAAGCGAGTAAAAAGACGATATTCAGGTTTAAAATATTCAAATCATATTTTTGCTCTTTTGATCGTTTTTAACTAGGATCTACCATCCTAGAAATAATATTTAAATATTAGAAACCATATAGAAACATTGATTTCACGATGCATAAACAATTAGAGTCCAGATTGAAAGATAATTTCATTCACATCACTCAAATCAGTTCAAACGAAGCCAAAGCGTAGACCTCTCCAATATGATTCTGACATGAGATACAAGTGCAAAGCGTACCTAGTACGCAAAATTATGATAGGTGTAAGCTCGGAAATTTAAAAGGAAATAAAAACAAGTTCAAAATTCATGGGCCACATAGATCATGCCAAGTCAGCAATCAGATCCCATCCACACGTCCTTAAAATGCATGAATACGCATTATCTTCTTTCTTATTTTGGATCTAAAACCCGACTAGCCCATGAAGGTTTGAACAGGCTCTCGCCTCCACTATGCCATCAGTGATCGTCTGCCACCCCTCATTTGGACCAGCACCATGCCACATCGCCTATCTGCTAGTTCCGACTGTAGGTGATCAACGCTCTGCTCAGAAAATGTGAAAAATTATAGGCATTTAAATGGAGATTTCTCTCTCTTTCGACCCCTCCTCTCATACTCCAACCATTGTCAATTTCTTTGTTAGGATTGTCTCGCATGTTGTTAAGAAGGAACGATGGTTTGGATACAAGAGTCTCATATCATGGAATATATTGAAGGAATTGTGTACAAATATGAGCTGGTAGGCACATAACAACAAGGATTTCTTTTGTTATATGGGAGTTGTGAGGATAAACATGAACAATTAAACATAAATTTCCTTAGTGGCAAAGTCATAGTTTGAGAATAAAAAAATTATTTTTCTTGAAATATGTGCCCATATTTTCAATGGATGGTCCAAAATGGATCAAATTTACATGGACACCAAAAAAGTTGTTTTGATAGACGATCTGGGCCTAATTCTATTATCTTTGACATTTAACCCGTTTTTCGAACATTAAATTTTCACAATTGAAATAGAGTCGTTTTAAAGTTCGCACGACCAAATGGCACAACCAATCTCATGAAACTCGTCTATGAGCATTACCTCACCACTATGGTTGCGGTAATCTATTTGAGTTGAGTTGCATGTTAATCTAATTGTAGTTGTTTATGCCTCAAGGGGATATGATATCCAAGAAGCAAGCAACGAGCGAGTATCCAGCTCTATTTCTGTACGACTTGTCTCTACAACTCCAAGGTATATGGGTGTTCTCTCAACTGAATTTCCCAAATGGATTTTACCAGTAGAAAGTAGTCAGATGGTCTATGTCGATTATAGCTTTCACATACTGCTTTGATTTTTGATTGGTTGACCATTCCACTTGGGATAACCAACGAGTCAGCATATTTTGTTTATTTCTTGGATCATTCTACGAGATATCATTTAAGTGAGTTATGCTTGTTCAGTGTGACATTATTCTTGTCTACCCACAAACGAAAAGAAAACACAAGAAATAATACATAATTATGTCTTACGTATTGAGAAAAAAACGATTGATGGTTGGATTTTAAAGCATCATCACGGGATAGAAGAAATGAGAAGCTTGAGTCACGTTAACTTGAGTAGGATGCCACTATAAATCCAACGAAGATTACAACAGTTTGAAATTTAACTCAAGCAATATGCTACTGATTCGAAGTGTACTTGGATTGACATGACATTATATATGTTCAATCAAGGACTACTCTAACGTAGCATTATCGTTTACCAATAAGTTGACGCAAACTCAACCTTTTATTTGAGACGCGAGATGTAGACCCGCTTTAGTAGGTCCAATTTAGAAGTTTGTGTGTTTATCCATATTAATTATTCCAAGTGGGAATGAGGAGTTGATGGTATCCACTTGTTCTGGTACCTAATCGAGTGTGATATAGGCATCGAAAGGAGGTTATCATATGATAATGGACTAAAACTACATGAGAGGAAGTATCGGACTCTCGAATGGGAGTTGACAACAACACTACAAGAAGCAGATGAAATAGCGACGACAATTAACCGACGCTAGCCGTCGCTATTTGCCGTCGCTATAATTCTCGTCGCCAACAGTTGTAGCAACGGCGAGACCGACAGCTTCGTCGCTAATTTACCAACGGCTAGCGACGGCAAGTGGACACGTGTCATCTTACGTGTCAAGTTGTTAGGTTGACCAATAGGCCGTCGCTAGCCGTCGCTATCCGTTGCAAAAAAACCGTTGTAAGCCGTCGCTACCCGTCGCTCAATATTGACCAATAGACCATCACTAGCCGTCCCTATATCTGAAACCAGAAAACTGCAGTACACAGCAATTCCTTTCCTACAATTTAATCCACAATCATTCAATCCAAAAACCAATATCACACCACTATTATCTCACTACTTCATCGATACTCATCAACAACCAAACCATCATAACCACACAATCATCAAATACATAAAAAAAGCAAAAAAAAAAACCATCATCACATAAAACCGTTCAAACATATCATATAAGTCATGCACATGTCCAAACACTTCATACCTCCGTCCACAAACCGTCATACACATGTCCAAACACATCATATAACATACCAAAGTCAAGTCAACATAAAAAAAACCAAGTATATGAACATACCAGAGTCAAGTCAACATAAGCACCTACAGTACGAACTAATTCCCGCCTCCCTAATTCTCGTTCTCTTCTTCTTCCGATTCCTCGTTCACGTCTTCCTCTCGATATACAGCGGAATCATCTCCCTCTACTCCCTCTCCCGGCATAAAGCCATGCTCCTGAAAGTAAATCGCGATGCGCTCGTCGATTTCCTGTTGCATCTGGCCTTTTCGCCAGTCCATCAACTCGTTCATCTGCTCTTGCATCCGCGCTATAGTCGCCTCCTCCATCGACCGCTTATAAGCACGCTGAACGGCCTGTAAAATAAATAATTTCACATTAAAGTTATATAAACAAATTTTTACTACTTAGTGTTAAACTTTTTCCATTAACTCGTATTCTTGTTTTACATATTTATAAATCATCGTGAGTGTAGTAATTTACGTCTAAAAAAAGTCTTACCTCCTGATTGCCAAAACTGTATCGTCTTCCTCGAGTAGGCGGATCAGTGATAGAATGCCATATGGCATCAGAATCTGCAACTGTAAGCTCCTTTCCACTAGCCTCCATCGCTTTGGCAGCCTCTTCCTCATACTCCCCCTGCAATAGCAATATAATTTTAAGAAAAGTGTTATAAATTTTACTTATGTACTGTGATATGAACGAGTATGTAACATGTTAATTTATACGGATAAACAAATTTACCATTATACGTGCACTCTTCGGGTCCGACCACTTATACGTCACATTTCCTTCTTCATCGGTGTGCTCCACCGCATGTGTGTGTCTAAATACGTCTGCCAACGAAGGCTCTCATCCGTGCTTCTTAAACTGAAATTATTAAAGATAAGACATGATTATAGACGCTAAATTTTCCATTACAAAAATGTTCCTTTATCGACCCTTTCTTACCGGTTCGGGGTTGATACATCCAACTGCGATCACGAAAATAATCGAACATTTTCCTGATTTGCGACAAATATGTTAGAAAGTTCGATCGAATGTAACACTTTATACTATTTAAAATCTTGTAAAATTTCATCTATAACTATTGCATGTTTTCGAATTTTATGTTTATTTCTTTTTTACTTTGACGGCCGGTCTACCTACTTCCCATTACAAATATAATAACGTAAGCATATTTTATAAATCATTTCAGTTTAAACGGTTCAACAAAATTTCGGCAGCACCTCCCTTTGGTCCCTGTATCGTACATAGATGCGTATACACAGGGAACAAATAGGAAGTGCCATCGAAACTTTGTTAACCGTTTAAACTGAAATGACTTATAAAATATGCTTACGTTATTATATTTGTAACTTGTCCAATACTAGGACAAATCCAACGAATATTATATCAGATGAATATAAATTTCCGTTTTGTGTAAAAACGAATACCCATATAACGATCATATACAACACTCGTCGGACGGGGCAAAATTTATCTAAGGGGTTCACCACATAAGTAGTCAAAAAAACATTCAAATTAAGTTTAAACCAAAAAAACAATTCAAATGAAAAAAGCGCGCTTTTTGCGCTTCGGGCTTGTTTATGCTTTTTTCTATTTTTGCGCTTCACAAATAGGTGCGCCTTAAACTTCAAAAAACCCTATATATAGTTGCTTTCTCAAATCAACCTACAACACAATCAACCTACAACACAATCAACATAAACCCAATTGCATATGTGATAATCATCGTTTTCATGCTCCTAAATCAATTACATATGTGATAATCATTGTTTCCAATCTCCAAACCAATTACATTGATTCTCAAATCAACCTAAAACACAATCAACATTAAATTCATCTAACAAGGCAACCAATTTCATATTCATAAACAATCGATTTACAAATCCATATAAACATGAAAATTAAACCTAATTAAACATAAATTAGGGTTAGAGGACATACCTGAAGAGATTAGGAAGCTTAGAAGAGAGATTTGGAGGGGAAAATAGGTGGAATCGAAACAGCAATGGTAGGGGCGATGGCAAATCTTTTTTTTTTTAGCTGTGTCGATTTGGGGAAGAAAGGTTACGGGTTCTGTTTGATATCAGGAAATTATGTGACGGCTAGCTACGACCGCTTTTTTAGCCGTCGCTAACCGTCGCACAGTCCCGTCGCTAATCGTTGCCTTTCTAGTAGTGCAATAAACATTTCTTAGAGACTTGGAGGCACTATCTACTAGGAAAGGAGCAGAGTTGCCTAGTGATGTCACATCATTGGAATATCTCTTCGCTAGGAACTATCTTGACCATCGCCAACAGTGACAGTTAGAGTTCCTAACCTTCTAGTGCAGTAGTTGTGTTTGAGTTAGAGAAGTTCCAGATTGAGGGCAATATTCCTCCAGTGGATGTTGCTTGCACATACCATATATTAAACTTTGGAACCTGTAAGTGATATTGTATTGACTCGCCCGGGGTGGTTGGCTTCATATTCAAGCAACATTGCACATTCCTAGCTTCATTGGGTAAGGATGATTGGACATTCATTTCAAGATGAATGAATGGTCGGTAAGCTAATACTAAATGGGAAGAGTCGAGCAGTTCCCGTTAAATACTTGGGATTCCCAAACTTATGTGGGAATAATTATTGATGGTTTCCATTGATAAGTTGCCAAGGACTTGATGATAGCACTCAAGTAATATATGGTTCATCGATGAGAGATGTTAGATTTATGTTGCTTATGTTTAGGAGAATAACAACTAAATTTGTTGAGTCATATATGGATTAAATCATAATTGATGTATGAAAATAGATAGTTAGTATCCTACAAGCTATAGTAGGCATGGATGTTATTTTTGAGTTGCTCGTATTTTGCTCACTGATGGTTAGTTATTGATGCATGACATGACTATTTACACTTATATGGTTGTTAGATTTGCAAGATTATTGTATTTTAGTATAACACATTTACTTGAGATAGATGCTATATATGATTTGACATACTTGTGTTAGATAAATTCCATTTATTTAACTTACACATTTTTTTGTTATTACTCTACTATGCTTGATACTCTTTATTGAGTACATGTTCAGGTATAAAGAAGCCAGATTTGATGGTTGTTATGCTTAAACACTTTTATTCGCATCTAAATGCTAAATTTGTGCTATAAGAGGGATATAGAAGAAGTAAAGTTGTGGTTTATGCCCTTGGACAATTTAACAAATCGTGATTTTTTCGGATCGAACGCACAAAGGAGTTGTTATTGAAATTTTTCATGAATTAAGCCATAGTTGGAAGAAAAATCAATATGAGATGTTTAATTGAGTTGATTTCCAACTAGTGGGTTGCCACTTTTGTTTTTCATTATCCGTTAATTGAAAATAAATGTACATCTAAAAATTGACATGGCTACAACGACTAATGATTTGATAGCGATTGTACTTAGGGATAGGAATTTTGGATCCATGCAAATTTTGGGTTATTCCCTTTATAACAATCACTTTTAATAATTATTGTTATGAGGGATAAGTGGTGATTTTACTTGTGTCGTTGTTATTTGAGAGAGTTGGGTTATATTGTTCCATCTTTGAGAATTTCGAGGATGAAATCCTTTAAGTGGTGGGGATTATGAAAAATCGTATTTTAATGGTTTAATATTTAAATATTAGTCATTAATTAATTGATGGTTTCAGAATAAGTTTTTAATACGATAGAATTAGGACTCGATATTATATCTATCGAGTCCGGATCGACTTTGTGGATAGAAAAGGGTTTAATGATCGTTTTATTTGGAGATCAAGCCATTCTATGGTCAAAATAGTTTCAAAATACATGCAAGTTAAATAGCATTCTGAGGCATGGTCTCAATTTTGACAAAACTTATGGCATCGAAATGAGAAAAATGCAACAATTCACCTACAATTGGGAATACCAAGTTATTGTACAAACACAGAACGTATGTTCAAAATTTTAAATTTAGAGAGAAGTGGGTATATACAAACCCTAATCTCTACCATTCTTTTTTAATATCATTGATCATTATTGTGGTCGCCTTTTTCATTCTTTATCCTACATGCACTTCCTTTTAATGATACTCCAATTCTTGTCAGAATTTCTCCTTCTCTTTCTGATGCAAATCACCATTGATCAATGAAATTAGATATAAGTCTCCATTTTTTCTCAGGATTACCTAGCCATGCCCTCGGCTCAACTAGGATCTGATAATAGGACTACGAGAAACATGAATAATCGCGGCTGACGCTTGCGACGACTAGTGTGGGCTAAAAAAAGGCGGTTGACGCTAGTTGTCACAAGCCGTCATTACCTAAATATACCAGCGAACCCCAGGTAAAATATTTCATTTCGCTTTTATCCCCCTTCGCGCGTCAGAACGCTAGCATCAAGCCGGAATTCGCCCTGCTAGAAACCATCGCTCGCTGCCGCGTCACTGCTTCTGGTCGAAGCTCATCACCTCCATCTTCCTAGTTCTCCAATTTTCTCTCCATTCTCGTTCTATTTGTTGTTTGGTTTATAGGTATAATTTTCAATTTCTATTTTGTTTAATTTTGATGATTGTGTGTTTGGATATATCAGTTTACTGTTATTATATGATAATACTCAATTGTTAAATGATTTCGGAATATGATTAAAATCTTATGCTATGAATGAGTATTGTGTATTAGTTTATGTTTGTGTGTACGTATATGTTAATGAACTGCTATTAGATGATAATCATAGATGAATGCTTGATTTTGAAATATAAATAAAGCCTAATTTTGGAATTTAATTAGATGATTACCGACTTCAAATTGATCGATATATATTATGAATTACTTGATGAAATTTTAGAAAAAATTAACAATTTATATCGTGCTAAAATTTATATCGTTCTAATTTATATCATTTTAACAATTAAAGCACTATTGATGTCTATAGTTTAATTTCGTGAAGGTTGAACATATAAATTATATATATATATATACATATATACATGTATGTATATATAATAAGCTCGTCGCACAGCTGCAGTTCGTAATTTTATGATTTGAAATTTGAATGAGTGTATATGATAAAATATAAGTCGAAATTCTTTGCAATAAGAATCTTCCAAATTTATTGGACTATAGTTTTATATTGGAAGAGAAAAATTGGGATTTCATCTAGTAGATTTTTGGATCTTGTCAAAATCAAATTTCCAAAAAAACGCGGTGTAACAGCTTTTGAACTATAATGATTTATTTAATAAATTGAAAGGATTTTAAAAAATAGGAATTTCTAGAAAAATTTGTTTTAAATATTTTTTCTAATAATTTAGTTAAGAATTATCATACTTAAAATGGTTTTCTTAAAAAAAAGAATGAATTTAACAGTGATAAATACTATACTGAAATCTGTTATTTTTAATATTTGGAAATGAATTTAGTAAAAGCACATATTCTACTAAATTGGGTTTTCTTTAAAAAAGTTGAAAATATTTTAACAATTAAAATTACTTTACAGATTAGATAGAAGGCGGTGTGTAAAAGAGATGTGAAGTATTGTCGAGAGATGACAGCGTGGTG
>JASFAX010005010.1:0-37554 GCA_030737875.1 Allium sativum | reverse complement strand
ATCATTTCCAAATTGTGGCGTAGTGCTGGGGTCTACACTTGTTGTTTTGAAGGAGCAAAAGACAGGGATAACTTAAGTAATAGATTTACGGCAAATGGTATGACAGTATTATGATAATTTGCATTAGTTTAATTACTGAATATGTTATACTTATAGATCAAAAATATTATGCATCATGAACATCACTGTTAAATGTGGGATATCGTCCAAGCCATGGAGTAGCATTCACAATGTAGTTTATATAATCATTTTCGTGTATTTTTTCTTGCTTATGGTTGTATGTGTGAGTTTGTATATAAGTGAATCGAGTGACAATGTAGTGAGGAATGTATGTAAATATGAATGATTGTGTAGTATACAAGTGAATGTATAATAGTCGAGTCAAAAAATTTGTAGCATTTGAAATGTTGAAATAAAATATTTATTTGAATAAAATACCGTATTATAATAATATTTATTGTGATATTATGAATTCTTTGATTAATAGCAATTGAGGTGTAATTACTTTTTGGAGTTGTAAAACAAGTTTTAACAACTACTAGAAACAGTTGTAAAAAAGGTTGACTTTATTACGATTGCCAGTTGTACTAGACATAGTACAACTGTTTTTAGCAGTTGTAAAAGGGTATTTTTTTTGTTGTAGTGGTACATATGGCAACACATGTACTGATGTTGTCACAAGGTCACAAATGTGTTGTCTTTGACTCTAAGGCAATCCCAAATAAGTTTTGCCATAGACCAATAGCAACACTTTTTGGCACCTACTGCGTCATTTCTCTGGGGTTGTTGTATGTCATCTTTGGCGTAGTACGGGTTGGTTGATTAGCAGGTTATATAGTTATCTTTGTGGGTTAGCTACCAGTGCTTTTCGATTTGGAGTTAGAGCTGGATTTGGATTGCTCTGGATCTACTCTAGAAGACTCTGGTGGTTGGGCCTATCTCTATCATTTATCCTTTATCTTTATTAGACATGCACATTATGTTCCACTGTACTATGATGTAATATTTGGATCCTTGGGATATGTAACTCTGATGTAATATATGTTATGTTGTTGCTGTTATTATTATGTGTTATGTCCTGAAACGTCTCTCGCCCTTGAGTGGGTGTGGGTCGTTACACTTGATCTACCGTCTTTGTTAAACTTGGCGATAACATTCAAACTGTAAATGGTCAACTAGTGATTTGATTGTTTGGGTTTTATATAACAACTGATTTTAGCTATACCTCATAATTTAACAAATTAATGATCGCTTAAGCAAACAAAAACTATTATTTTTCCAAAATGAATCTTAAAAGCCTTGCTCTATATATAGTATAATAACAGATCGTACACAGTGAATACAAATGAAAGGCAACCTTGTTACATGGGCCATCGTTACAGCTAGAAAAAAACAGTAGCATTTTCATAAATTCTGGACTTAAAATATAGTATGTAATCTGAATTGTCTAAATGTGATATTTACATATAATAAATGTTAAAGTGTCAATCTTTGGTTACCTTAAATATAATAAATGTAGTATGTAATCTGAATTGTCTAAATGTGATATTTACATACAATCTATTATATTTACATATAATAGATTGTTTATCTTTTAGACATGGGTCAGTTGGGGCAAATTGTCCTCTCACAAATTGGACTTCGGTTCCAACAAGTTTGTATTTTGAAAATAAATAAAAACAAAAGGAAGAAGCGTTCTGTTGCTGGGTAATTGTGGTTTTCTGCATTTAACCCCATAACGATTTAGCAATCTTGACCAATTCAAAGCATGTTTTATTATTGTTCGAAACAGTATTCACTTGTCTCTTTAAAAAATTATTTTGACAGCATGTATCATTAGGTGATATATTGATCTTATACTAATGATGTTTTTGATCAAATGATTGTATATATATCCGTCATATTTTAAATTTTATATGTTATAATCTTTTGACATAATGAAATTTAGTAACATGTAAATTATTAGAAAAAATGTGTCATTGCTCAGAACATATATGCTTGACTTTTTATATTCTTTTCTTATATTTTCTGAGGATAATCATATTTTGATTCTGATATTACCTCCTCTTGATCAAATATGTGAATGCACCACCACCTTTAGCAACCTTAACTAAAATGGTATCTCAGTATAAAAATGGTATTTTTTAACAAGAACAAATGAGTACCAGACAATATCTTTTATATAAGAACTATTGGGCTTGGGCTCTCATATGATAATATGTACTATTATTATTAGTGTAAATGGGCTTGTGCAGCCTTGTACATAAATATTACTGTTGCCTACAAACTATATATAAAGGCATGATATCATTAGTTTACAATCATCGTTTTCACTCTGTATAATTACAATATCTTAAGACAAATAAAAGTTTAACATTTTTCTTTTATGGTATCAGAGCTCACAGCCAAACGATAACCTTATACGGAAAATTTTCATATCTAGGAAGCTTTTAAATCAATACAGAAAGTGAAGAAGGTGTTGTTTTCGCTTCTAAGAGAATTCTCATCATCAAAGGCGAACCTTTCATCACAAGTGCAGTATTGTTCTTATTTTCCTCCACTGCCTCGCTTGAAATAGATTAGACAATACTCTCTTTCACGGATTTCGGATGCAACGTTGATCATCAGACTAGTGTCTTCATCTGATCATCGTTCTTCTCTAGTTTCTGGTTGCAGAGAAAGTCAATATCGACTTCTTGTCGTCCTAGAAACCATTTTCCAACCATATATTTGTTTTTGGTTGTAGAGAAATTGTATGTCAACCTTTTTGATTTTCCGACCATCAACCATTTCTGATCCACCAAACATGACAGGAAACAATGATGCAGTGAGTTCTGCCACGTCCAGAGTTGAAACCAGCAGTTCCACCACCAGTTCCATCACCCTGGTCAAACCAAAAAGCATTGTAATCAATATCCTCTTAGATGAAGATAACTACATGCTTTGGAAGTTTCAAGTCGAGACAGCTCTAAGGGGATACGACCTTCAAGAATATATCAGCGGTACGATTATTGTTCCACCTGCAATGGTCATGAATAAAGATGGTAACTTGATTAATAATCAAGATTACATAATGCATCAAAAGCAAGACAACCTACTTGCATCATGGCTGATATCAAGTATAAGTGCAAATTTAGTATCCCAAACTATAGGATGCACTACATCATATGAAATTTGGAATGCTATAGAACAAATTTTCATTACACAATCTACATCAAGAATTATGCATTATCGCAGCCAACTACATTGTATTAAGAAAGATGGTATGTCTATGAGTGAGTATTTGATCAAGATTAAGACTTTATGTGATAGATTCGGGGCAATAGGCCATAAAGTATCAGAAAATGAACAGGTTTTATACATCACTAGTAGGTTAGATGACGATTATGAATCTGTTGTCACATTTATTGCATCACAAAGAGTTATTCCAGATTTGCAATATGTTCACTCGACTCTTCTTACACATGAGGGAAGAATAGAGCAAAAGAAAATGTCACAAACAGATTATCTAGTCAACTATGTAGTTATATACTTCTAAAGGCAAGAATCAATCAAGAAACAATACCGGCCGAAACAACCAAGAATCCAATTTCTATAGAGGCAATCAACCCCAAAGGTGTAGAGGCAGGGGAAGATAGAGTGGTAACAATCATGCTAAATGTTAAATATTCGAAAATTTTAGCCATATCGATAGTAGATGCTATTTAAGATTCAATTCTGAATATAATGCGGCAAGACAAGGTCAGTCAAATCAAGCTAAACCTAATGTTAACATGGCACAGATCAATCAGCAAAGAAACGGTTCAGAAGGCAACAAAGGACAAGAAAATAATGTTGAAGATTCTTACAAGTCTGAAGATATAAATTTGGATCATTGGTATCCAGATTTAGGTGCGAGGAATCATATAACTAGCAGCATGCAAAACTTAATTCTTGGCAACAAAAGCTGTTCAGGTACGCAAGCCATACGTACAGGGTATGGTGAAACAATAAGTATATCTCATATTGGTAATGGTTTCATCAATGGTAAGAGGCAACTATATCTTAATAATTTATTACGTGTTCCTAAAATAAAGAAAAATTTACTTAGTGTCTCACAATTTGCCAATGACAATCACGTGTACTTTCACTACAAGAATATATGGTTGTTGCAATGGAAGAGGGCCATTGAAAGCCGTTGGAATAGAGTTCACGACTTCCAACAGAATCCACAGACTCCTTCCAACGGCTTCAAACAATATCGCGCCGTTGGGAACCGTTTGAAAACCATGACCAAATAGCCGTTGGAAACCGTATATAGCCATTGGAAATACTAGTTCTTTTTTATATAACAGCAAGCAAACAACCTTTCATCCACCCAATTTCCACTTCATTTCATTTCCAACCCATTTCCAACCAATTCCACATATATTCGACATATATATACCAATAACAATACAAACAATCAAAATAAAATGCAGAAACATCAATTATACAAAACAAACCATCCAAACATCCAGAAAACCATCAAAGTATGCAAACCATCACCCACTCCATACCATCTAAACATCCAAACATGTCTACGAACCGTACCAATATATACAAACCATCAAAATACATCCAAACATGTCTCATCCACTCCGTACCAATATATACAACATCAAAACAAATCACATCTCCAAGCCAAATACCAAAAAAACATACCTCAAGCTGCATCATGTTCGTCACTATGTCCTCCAGAAGTAGACGATGAAGGAAAACTATCATGATTGTGCACGTACTCCGCAACCTTTTGATTCAACTGCTCAATCTGCATAGCCTGCACATGATTCTGGTCCTGTAGCTGCTCAATCAACGTTTGCATCTCCTTAATTTCTTCTTTGTCCTGGGTCTTCTAAGCTTGTGAAACCTGCAAATACATGTACAGAAGAAAACAATCAAAAGATACTCTTGAACAAGAATGAATTGAAATCATAACAAAATGGTTTAGGAACAAAGATGCATAAACAAAAAAGTTGAAATGGTAGATATTTATATGTTGATACATAGATGCGGTAATACCATCCATTTCTTTGCTATGAATGATTATCTAATTAAAGTTTCACTTAAGTTCGCTTCTTAAAATGTTTTTCAAGTCATTATCATAAGCAATGAAAGAGTTATACACTCATTAATAACTACATATGTTGTATACAACTTTGAAAATTTTATTGTTATATATCAATTATAAATTAAAACGATATTCTTTTATTGCTAATTACATATACTCTAGCTATTAATGTCTTTACAGAGAAAAAAAAATCTTAATAATGTAGATGTAAATAATTTATTCTATATGAGAAATATTTATTAGTGGAAATTAGGATGTGCCCCTTATTTATGTTTGAAATAGAAGCCATGTCCCTCCCTACTTTTACTTTCAAACCCGGTCCCTATTTTTAGTACTTCCGCCTTTTATGTTATTTGGCCACAAAAAAATGCGGTCTCAGGGGTGTGTGTGTGTGTATGTATATATATATATATATATATATATATATATATATATATACACATACATATATATATTTATATTCAAAAATATGGAAATATTCTCGGAATTCCACGCAAATAGAAAAAAGTTACATATATGTATGCAACTATTACCAATAGTTGCATACATGTATGCAACTATTGCATACGTTGTTTTCTTCTGAAAATCTGAACCGAAACTTGCATACATGTGTGCAACTATTTGAAATACTTGCACACATGTATGCAAGTATTGCATGAAGGAATTAGAACTGATACGTATGCATGTGAATACTTGCACACATGTATTCAAGAATTGAGAAATACTTGCACAGATGTATGCAAGTAAATCAACACAGATGCATGACATGAAAAACATGCATGGATGTATGTAGGAAAATATAAATATGTGCATACTATTATGCATTTAACGACATTTTCGTTGTTTGTTGGGTTTCTGACGTGGTTTTCAATGGTTTTTTGATCTGATTTTTTTAACGTTCACGTGTTTTAATTAAATAAGAATTTACGTGATTATTTTTATTTTTATTTTATTTATTTACTGAATTTTTGAAAAATAGGTACTAAATTTATAATAAGTTTATGACCGGATGTGAGACTAATTTTGAAACTTTATAGGGACCTATGCCAAACTGACCCTATTTATTATATGTATGAGTAAATAAACAATTTTTTCATTCTTGTTGCATAGTTTTTGTATGTACTTTCAACCATACAATAGGTCCTATAAATATTGCTAATACATTCATTTCTTTGCTAATAATGGCAAATATTTATATATTTATACTCAGCGATATGGTTTGTATATTGACATTCTGTACTCCATACGAATATTGCAAAAATCAAATAAATATTTTGAAAGTTAAGCGCAAAATTTTATTAATTAGCGAAATTTACAGCATATAAGATTTCAGCATGTACAATCCATATGCAAAGCTTGTAATCAAAAATCTCAATACAACACCAAAATTGACCAAGAAGCAAGTTACAAAACCAAATATAAGAATGGTAATTCCACCAACCAAATGGCTATCCTTCAGTTGCTCGTGTTTCTAGAGACTGAATATCACTTAAAATAAAGAAGGATCATGCATAGGACCAGGATTGCTCCTAGTGTGCCTTCCTTTTATTTCCATCTTACTACCCGCAGGTAGAATATCATCTAAGCTGTTGTCGTTTCCTTCATCGAGATCGTCTGCCCAGAATTTGCCCTTAAGCTTCTGACTTTTGGATTTGAAAGATGGCACTGCACTAGTGGGAACCGCAGATGAGAGATTAGCCAAAGAAGTGTTGACTTTTGGAAAATTTAAACCAGATCCACAAACAGGAGGTGGAGGTAGAGTGATGTGTGGAGGTGGTTTAAGGTTCATATAGGGGGATCCCGCCAAAGAAACCATAGACACTACAGCACCATGGAGTGGAGGGGAACTCGCATTCAAAGAAGAATTAGCAGGAGAGATTTGACTGGCTGTAGAGGAACAAGACATAGTGGCAACTAAGTAAGAACACGATGCTGCATTATTAGCAGGTGAAGAACTAGCAGATTCTTTCATCCTTTTCTCTATATTTACACACTCATTTGTACCCTGAGGATCAGCTTCATGTTCTACAGTAGCCGTGCCCTGTTGTTCAACAGGATTCTGACTAATTTTTGAAACATCATTTGCATTTTCACCCACTGTTTGACCATCATTGACATCTTCATTGTTCTCCATTGTGGCATTATCCAAGTTTGCAAATGGATTGGTACTCTCTTTTCCCAGTTCAGTGACTCCAGATTTGGTAACCTTATTATTTCCAATAGCTTTCCTTCTCCAATATTTCTTTTTTTTGCATTGACAATATTCCAATTGTTCTGATTTTCATTCTCTTGTGTTCTCTGTTTATTATTTCCTATATGTAACTTCTTCTTGCCAATCTCTTTTCCTTGTATCCAACTGTTCACCCTTTGACTCTTTCTCATTTTTGTTTAACTCACAAGAGGAAGTTTCATGACCAAACTCTTTGCACAATGTACAAATCATCGGCTTCCAATCATAAAAGAGTTTGACTGAGGGGAAGTTATCTACAAAGCAGCTATTGGAATAGAATCAGGCAGTTCAAAATCAGGGGAGACTTCCACAAATGCCTTAGCATATCTAAATATGTTCATTCTCTCCGTACTATTATCAAAATAGATTAACTTTCCAATATGACAGATTAACCAATTTATACCAATTAAAGTCCATAGAATAGTTGGAATTCGAAAGAAGTGAATCCAAACAGGAACTTTTCTGATTTGCGATTGAGCATTACTAATCCTAGGATCCCATTTGGTTAATATAAACATTCTACCTCCAATAAAAATTAGATCAGCATTTAGAATCCTATCCCTTTTAGGAACATTAGAGAATTTGAAACATTAGAATCTACCATCGAATTTGATGTCTACGTCTCCTTTTAATTTCCAATACTTCTTCAAAAAGTTTGTAACAGCCAGATAATTCAAAGTACCATCAAGGAAAAAACCCACTAAATAACTACTCCAGTAATCCATACCTGTTTGTCTGACCAAATCTGGCATCGATTCAGGAGGTGCATCCCTGGGAATGTCAAAATGGAGAGGCTCGAAAACCTCAGCATTCCACAGAAGGGAATTGAAGAGGGATGCGTAATCACGCTTGGTTGACTGATTAGATCTCGAAGATGATGGTGGGATCTGATTAGAAAGGTCTAATCCATGCGATTCGTTGTTAACATGGCTCCGATTTGAATTGAAGGCTCCAGAAGTTACGAGAGAAGGATTCGCAAATGAGGGATTAACATCGGAGGGTAGAGGATCGGAGGGAGAAGGGAGAGGAGGAGTGCGAGATGGAAGTGGAGGAAAGGAGTTGGAGGCGAGATAAGGAGAGGAGGAAGTAATTTTCTCAACCGCCATTGCCAATGGTCATGATTATCTTATAACCAAATCTTCAAAATCAAACAAATATTGGTTAAATCATACAAATATTATCGAATCTATAACTTTTGATCGGCTGCGAAAGATCCATAAACAACATCAAATAGGTTGTCTTCCTCCTCCTGCGTCAACTCATGATGACCGGACTCGTCAAGCGAATGAGCCCGTGCCTCCTAGGACGTTGCCTATAATGCAAAAAAGAATTTCAATTGAAAATTAATAGAATATTGATTTTATCTTACATTAACTAGTAATTAATAAACTAACCGATGTGATAATAAAATTTAAATACACATATGTATGCAATTGTTTCCTTATCCTGATCATCCCATTGATATGTGACATTGCCAGCCTCGTTTACATGCCTAGATGCATGGGTGTGAGTAAATACGTCCATATAGGACACTGGATGTCCACGAGCTCGTTACTGCAGTTGATAATTTAAATAATTCAATTCCACATAGTCAATCACTTAATGATCAATATACAAATGTAATAATCGACAAATTTACCAAATCCTCGCGGTGATACTGGAAAGACTAGGATCCTCTGCGATGAGTTACTAGATTCTTTCTCCTGTTTATGGTGCTCCTAACTAACTCAGCCTACAATTGTACATTGGCTAATTATTTAAAATTGGCAAAATAAATAAATTAGATTCGTTATAGATTTACCTTGAACTCATCCGTGTCTCACCACGCAAACACTTATCAAACACTTCATCGCCCATTCACTATGGTTTCTTCCCCTTTTCCTTAATCTCGTTCATCTTCTCTCTATAATTCCTGGCGACCTTTGAGTTCCAGTGTCGCTGAACTAGGCTCATGTCACCCTCCTGCACAGGTACTGCACCCTGTATAATGAGAAAATATTACTAATCTCATTTATTTGTATTTAACCAACTTATAAAGCGGTATAAATGTACTAGAAAATCTTGCCAGATAGTCTCTTTGACGTCTGCTGGGACCGTGCTCCACTTAGGCCAGAAATCACTCATTCTAGTCATATACACATCCTTAGAGACATCTAGAATCGTCTGGGATGACTCCAACTGAAACCTCATGCATTAAATATAAATTAAAACTTTATATAGAATATAGTTATATTATGTAAAAAAAAGATTAAATTATTATTCTGCTAATATTGGTACTTACGTCTTGCCAGCCTTAGGCTTCAAGTAAACAACTAGATGAGCTAACTGTTCGCCACTACCCTCACCGACATGCGGGGTAATGCTACGTCGTCTAGAGCCAGAGCCTGAAGCACGGCCAGACATAATATACCTATGACATAGATATAGAATTGGATTTCAAATGCCTAAGTTGGTGTATCATACATTAATAAATCATCCTAGAACATAATCAAATTTTGTTATAAAATGCGCAAATAATATGAATATGAGCAACACAACATGATTGAATAAAGATACATTTTGAGAATATGTAATTAAGCAGAAATAGATAGCTAATATGCTATAAAACATGAATATTTTGAGAATATTTTTCTTTAAACATAATTTATTAATTTCTCTAAACTCAATCTAGTTGATTAAATGGAATTTATGTTTCACAAAACAATTATTTTTCTTTATAATAATTTTGAAAACTTAATAATTTATCTTTGTATATTTATTTTACTAACATATTGCTATTTTAAAATGCTAACAATTCATGGCAACAAATTTTTGCATTTAAGGGTTAGATTAAATTGCATTGTAAGAATGCAAAAACCAAGCATATGTTATATATGCAAATAATTTCTAAGCATTTAATCAATACGGTGATAACAATAGCAATTAGGGAGTAACATGATGTAATATACATATACAAACAATTAGGAATCACGTAAAATTCATATTAAACTAAAATTAATTGGAAACCTAAAATTAGGTTTATAAAGATTACCTAATTCCGGTAGAAATAAGCATGGAAACTGGTTGGAGAAGCTTGTAGATGATGTCAGAGGTGCTTGCGGTGGTTGTTGGGGTGGAGGAACCAAAATTGAAGAAGGCGAGATGGTAGAAAGGGGAAAGAAATCGAATTGGGGAAGGAGGATTAAGAAAATGAGCAGCAGGTCATGCTCTCTGGAACATATGCAGGAAAATTTCCAATGGCTGCCAACAGTCTTTATTCTATCGGTTTCCAATGGCTTCTAACGGTCCTTTAATAGTCGTTGGCGGCCATTGAAAATGGGGCATTGGAATAGACTGTTCATCTAGTAGTGTTTGAGTTTCATCCCAAATATTGTGTTGTTAAGGACCTAATTGATGATAATGTTTTATTACAGGGTAGCATGGAAAATGGGCTGTACATATTCAATAATTCCAAGACCAGAAACAACACGTGTTATGGCAAACATTGTTACAATGTTAAATCTAGTGCTAAGATAAATAAGAATCTTTTTGATGTTTGGTGTAGAAAGCTTGGCCATCCTAGCGTTAAAACTGTGAAAAGGATATTGCGTGATAATGATATTTGTATTGAAAAGTTACCTGATACATTCATTTGTTCTCACTGTCAAATTGGCAAGTGCCACATACTATCGTTTATTGATTCTGGAACTGTTTACAATAACCCACTTGAACTAGTTGCTTTAGATCTACGGGGACCTTCTCCAATTAATATTGATCAAGGGTACAGGTACTACTTATCTTTTGTGGATGCATACAGTAGATACTATTGGATATTTTTTCTTGAAGCAAAATCAGATGTATATAATGCAAGGGTTTTGTTTATCAAGTTTTTCGAAAAACAAATTAATCACAGTGTAATATGCTTGTAGACAGACGGTGGGGGTGAATTTAAACCTTTAAACAAATTTTTTGATGATAAAGAAATTAAACATAGAATAAATTGCCCACACACTTCTGAGCAAAAAGATCTAGTAGAGAGGAAATACAGGCACATTGTTGGTACAGGCTTAACATTAATGTCACAAGCATCTCTTCCACTCAAATTTTGGGCAAAGGCATTTTCCACATCAGTATATTTGATAAATAGAATGCCTACAAAAGTTATAAAGGTTTAATATCCATATGAAAATTTATATGGGACCAAACTAGATTATAATGCACTAAAAACTTTTGGGTGCTTGTGCTTTCCTTATCTTAGGTCATACAATCAACATAAACTCAGCTTAAGGTCCAGACCATGCACTTTTTTAGGAAACCCTAATAATCAGAAAGGGTACAGATGTCTGGATAGTAATAGCAGAGTTTATGCATCTAGACATGTCATATTTAATGAAGATGTTTTCCCTTTTTCAGAAAAGGATGTAAAAACTACCAACAGAATCATTGAAACAACAAGCAACTTACAACTACTTGTGGTTCTAACTGACTGGCACAACAACAAACATATAGAAGATTAACATGGAGAACAAAGTGACTCCCATACAGTTGCAAGTACCAGATCAAATTACAGCACAGATGATGAGAATGTGCAACTGCAACAAGGTGTAACAGAATATCCTATCAACAATGCGAATAGTGGTGATAGCAGTAATGGAAATCAAAGTGATTCGAATAATAGTGGTAATGAAGCTACTGCAGAAAATACAAAAAATCAAATCAGAGACATAAATGTTCATCACAAGATGACAAGAGCTAAATGTGGCATTTTCAAGCCCAAAGCATACATTACATCTATAGACAACAGAGAACCCAATACATATGAGGAAGCTATCAACAGTGTAAAGTGGAGGAATGCAATTAATGACGAAAATAATGCTTTAATTAAGAATGGGACATGGACTCTAGTACATCCACCCAGGCATAAGAATGTTATAGGGTGCAAGTGGACATATAAGTTAAAAAGAAATTCTGATGGAAGCATATCCAAATATAAAGCCAGACTGGTACATTCACAGCAATTTTGGTTCGATTTTAGTGAAACATTTTCGCCAGTTGTAAAACACATAACCATCAGAGTAATAATGACTATTGCATTAAACAAAGGATGGCAAATCAGGAAGCTAGATGTGTACAATGCATTCCTTAATGGTGAATTACTAGAAGACGTGTATATGCAACAACCCATATGATACATTAAAGCAGAAGAAAAGGGGATTGTTTGCAAACTACACAAAGCTATATATGGACTAAAGCAAGCCTCAAGGGTTTGGTACGATAAGCTCAAGGTAACTTTTACCGGCCTAGGGCTTCACATGGCTAAATCAGACTGCTCACTTTACATAAAGATGAAAGATAAAATCACTACACATGTTCTAGTCTATGTAGATAATATACTGATCACAGGAAATGATGAGCATGAGATCAACAGCATTATTGTTTACCTCAACAAGAAGTTTTCAATTAAAGATCTGGGTGTTGGGATTCAAGTAAAACATTTATCCACATCTGAAATCATGTTATCATAGAAGAAATATATTACTGAAATACTTGCGCGAGCAAACATGGACAAAGCAAAGTCATTACCAACACAGATGACAAGAAATCTACGATTGTCAAAAACAATGGTGAAGCAATTGAAAATATCAAGCTTTATAGAAGCATCATGGGTTGTTACCCCATTAAAACGCGGTTCAAATAATTAGCGTCAAAGGACTATGGATTGATTACAGTTAAAGCAGTGAACCATTCAGACCATTCAACTTGTTATAATGATTCATGTCGCTATGCCACTTCATGCCACAAGCGGATTATCTATGTTGTTAATAACTTCATGGCATCAGGACCATGACGGCTCAAGTAGCAGTTTTCATGCATGCCGTAAACCATGAAACCATTCAAACTGTTATGACATGTTAAGTGGTTGGATCTAAATCGCAAGTACCATGTCGCACTGACAATTCTTCCCATGTCGTGGAAAATACACGAGGCCATAACCAAGTCCTCTTTGTCAATATTGTCATACTCATGTCGTATAATTCATACCGCGTGCTGCTCGCGTGACACAGTTCATATTGTAAGTTACGAAATGAATTCATGCCGTGACCAATAAAAAACTCATGGTGCATGGCATTCATGCCCGAATGGTCAGAGATCATGTCGTGCAAAGCATTCATGTCGCCAAAACAAAGATCATGTAACGCCTCATAATTTTAAAATGGGACATAAGAGATAATTAAAGAATAATTAATTATTGAAAGAAAAATTAGGTGAAACGTTTTATTTCATTACGTTCGTCTCGGAATTCTGCTTGAGATAGAGTCCGAGTTTGCGTAAAACGGATACCGTATGAAGAAGATATGGACGAACGAAGTTAGGCAGAAAAAACAGAAGTTGACCAGAATGCACTGGCGCACTTCACAAGTGCGCCAGTACAAAAATGCACTGGCGCACCTGCCAAGTGCGCCTAAACCGATCCATCACAGAATTCTGGAGTGTTCTATGATGATGTGTTTTCTTCTGAGTGGTTGGCTGATGTGTATTTGAGTTGGGTGGTTCTGATGGTCTCGTAGTTCATCTAAGGGTTCTAAATAATCCCAGACATCTATATACACGTTGCTAAACCTAAACCCTAGCATCATAACCCTAAAACTATGGTGTCGTCATGATGTTCGTCTACAAGCTAGCCTAAGCCTCCATTCATCTACCCCAAAATAGAGAGTCAAATTCAAAATAGGAATCAATTAGAAGAACTAGAGAATCAAACGTCTACATCAAAGGATAGCTTTTCAAATTCAGAAATCAGACCAGAAATCAAGATCCGTCCTTTTTCTGTAAGTTCGGTTATTGTTCCGATTTAAACACCTAATAAGAAATCATGACTGTAATAACTGGATCTAGAACTATGCCTACTTCTATTCGTGCCTATCCTTTTGTGAATTCTGAATTTCTTATGCCTATTGGACAGTTGAGACTATTGTGATTGATGTAATAACACCTACTGTGCCTATGAGACTATTGTGAGTGATGTAATGACACCTATCATGCCTATGAGACTATTGTGATTTATGTAATGACACCTATCGTTCCTATGAGACTATTGTAATTTGACATAATGAAACCTAACATGCCTATGAGACTGTTGGATTGACAAAATGGAACCTATCATACCGATGGGACTGTTGCTATCATGTTGTACATCCTATGCCTATGACTATTGGACTGACACAATTGAACCTACCATGCTGTATATGCAAATTACATGATAAGTTATGTTCATACATGCTTACATGTTTAGATCCGAGCTAGTACCTATGTTTAAGATCTATATAAGTTCATGCTTATACAATTAGATCTATGCTAGTTCGCATGTTAATTTGATCTAATTTAAATGTAAGATCACGTTCATGTGCTTAATTAAGTTTATCCCAAATTTATACTACTCATATTGATATATATTGTTTATGCATGTTGGAATGTTACATGTCTCTTTCTTTTCCCTTTTGTTTATAAGTTAGGCTTATTTGCGAGCCTAATGTTCTATGTGAATTATGCGAACGAATAACGGGGGCGACATTGCGGAAAAATATTAAACTACATGCTATTGGCATAAATTGGCTTATATTCATGTAAATGATTAGTAGCATGAAATGGTAGAATTTGTATACCTAGAATTATAGACATAATTTAAAAGGGGTAAATGGGGCATGACTTGAATTAACAACACTTGTAGATAATTTACATTTGAACATAAATTGTAAATATGTAAATTAATTAAAAGATGAATATGCCTAACCCGAGGTTAGATTAAGTTATGGCGTAAGACTGCCCGGAACCGCCCGGCACATCCAGCAACTGTAACAATATTGATCTAATGTGGGAGGTTAGCGCATTAAGCCCAAAAACCCGTGGTTAGATTGAGTTGCGGTGTAAGACTGCCCGTAACCGCTCGGCACATCCAACAACCGCAACAATATAGATCTAATATGAGAGGTTGGTGCTTTAATGAATGAATTAAAGCTTAGGAAAAAATAAGCTAAGAATGGTAGAGTTAAGTTAACCAAGGCAACACTTAACCAATGTAACATGAAAGTGGTAGGATTAAGTAACACAAGAGGGCAACAGTTAACCAATGTAACATGACAAGTGGTAGGGTTAAGTAACACAAGAGGGCAACACTTAACCAATGTAACATGACAAGTGGTAGGGTTAAGTAACACAAGAGGGAAACACTTAACCAATGTAACATGACAAGTGGTAGGGTAAAGTTAACACTTAACCAATGAACGAGTGGGATTAAGATAATGGGAAACACTTAACCAACATAACATGATGAACGAATGGGGTTAAGCTAAGGGGAAACGCTTAACCAATATAACATGATGAATGAATAGGGTAAAGTTAATATGAAACACTTAACCAATACAACATGATGTGTGGGGAGGTTAAGTTAACATGAATGGACAACACTTAACATAAATTTCGTGAACAAAGTGGAAAGGGTTAAGGGAAGCTTAACCAATAGTACAGACTGACTTGATAAGTAGAGGGTTAAGTAAACTCTGGGTAGGTGGGTAATATTAGTATATATAGGTCCACAAACTTAACCGTTAAATAAACATGTTTAAATCAGTGGGAGGGCTAAGTACATCTCGTGTAGGTGGGTAATATTTGTATATAGGCCCACAAACTTAACCAGTAGGAAACCCTAGTAACGGGGACCCATTTCAGCAATAACCTACATAGATGTATCACGGTACCCTGAACTAGGCAGGGTGGGGCACGATTACTGGGTTGATTATAAGCGGTCAAAATAGCAGCAGGGGGTGCAGCAGTGTAGTTCCAACGGAGTATGGGCGTGAACGTTCTCCGGAGTGGAAAAGCAGGCTCTAGGCATCAGTATTATACACTGTGCATCTTGAATCGTGTCGGGTCGCTATCATAGGGATTGATACGCCTTATGGTGGGGCCAGCACAGGGTATCTACACGCAAGAGAGGGCCGACTAACATAGACACAAGGAAAATTAATACAAGTAGGGAGCCGATCAATAGGGTAGTAAGGGTACATCTAACATCTTCATGGCAATTAGGTTGATTGAGGTAAGATCCTCATACTAGATGTACACCTGAAGACTACCACAATTGCGGGGTTGGGATCACGTAATTATATAACATACGATACTAGTTAAGACACTAGTAGGGGATATAGATCCTTTTTCATAGGATACTAGTTGGGACACTAGTAGGGAATACGAATCGTTCTATAAAAGACACTAGTTAGGGTGTTGTTGGGTGGTGCAGAGAAAATGGGAAATCAAAGAAAGAACCGAAGTGCATTCAGTGTATCATACCTTGTCATATCTAACGATCATCATTTGTTGTCTTGCTACGCTTATTATCATGGTTATGTCTGGTATTCAGTTTACTCATGTCATGATCCTTTTACCTATTTAAATGTTGAATAATCACTGGACTTACCAGACTTGTGTCTGACCCGTTTTCTTTCGCCTTCTTTTCTTTCGTTCCCTCCCCTCCCCCCTCCCACAGGTTAACAGGGAGGGAATATTAACACTTAGCTCAGTTTTCTTTCCAAGCTCGAAGATAGATGATGTATTGCTTTGGACTCTCTTTTCCACTGCTATGGCTGGCTCATGCTTTATTGGGGAATATCATTGTCATTTTATGCTTCTTTATTTTGTTAAACAAGACAGATGCTTTGTTGTAATGGGTATTGGAAAACAATCTTTGTACAAGCTGTTTTACCAAGCTGTTGTTTATCAATAAAGTAAAGTTTTATTTATTTTCCGCTGTTTAAATTTTGTCTGTTTTGTAACTTACCTGTTCTATACACTCATGACGCTCCACTAAAGTTAATGCATTCCCTTTGTGTGTGACCTTAACGGAGGTGGGGTGTTACAGATTATATCTCAGAAAGAGCAAACCTTATGTTGTTGGGATTCGATGCAAAGGACTGATTGCTTTCTTTCATAACATGGTATGAGTAAAGTTAAGACAAGTGTAAAGCCGACAAGAACATGAGCTACAAAAAATAGGATAGTCAGTATATAAGGCATGAATTATACAAGCAGTAGCAACGTGGCAAGCTCTTGGACAAGTAATCACGCAACTCTGTTTTTGGAAGCCAAGTCATATATGCGTCATATCGCAACCGGTGAGAGAAAAGCGGACAGGTTGTTCCTCCGCGAGCTCATCCATGTCGTTCACGTGTGTTAGACCCTTCCTTTTAAAATGAATACTATGCCGTTTTATATGGCCACATCAATACCGACCTCAAAAACCATGTCATTACTGTGTTAAACCCTTTCCATGTCGTAGAAGTTTAATGACGTCGGAATGTCCACGCCCTATTGAAGCATGATATTATAGAAAACCATGGCATTGAAAACAAGGATACATGCCGCAGTGTAAATCAAGTCGCTAGTTCTTTTAGCTCAAGCCGTTGGCACCTTTGATTCATATCGCATGTCGTTGAATGCTGGAGGCAAGCTCAGACCGAATGGGACAGCTGTACATAGCCATTCATTAATTAAGTCATGCAAGCGTCTTTAACCAGTTTATAATATGATGATGTGGCATGAAAGCATAAAATGGGATGGCTCATTTGCATGCAGAAAAGCAGTTCGACATCCAATATTCACGTGGATGGAAAGACAGCTATGCACATCAATGCGTTATATATTTATGCCGCATCCTAGTGAAAAGAGATGATGGCGCATCGTTAAAATCATGTCGCATCTGTAAAGTGAGAACGCATGGTTGGCGCCAACCATGCGCCAACTATACACCGTAAATTACACTAATGCCACTCCATACCAAATCCACCTATAAATACCCCCATAACTCACACATGAAAAGGGATGAATCCTTTTACCCCGAAAGGGCCGCCAAATCATTTCTTCAACCTTCTAAGCTTCATTACAAACTCCATTAATGACTTCCGAGGATCAATCTACCTTCATGCAACAACAAATGGATCAAATCTACTTCAAATTACATTAGAAATCTCTCCAACTCAATTCAAGTGATCTCTAATCTCTGTAATCCTCTCTAAAGCCTAGATCTAATGCCAAATCACTACGGAATCAATGAAGAATTTTCAATTGCTAAAGTGATTGAAGATTCGTACATCCACCATCACAAAGCAAGATATCTCTCCAATTCCTATGTAGATTCAAGTGTAATTTATATCGTTGAAAGAGAGAAAAGCGAGATATGAACAATATGAGAGAATTCATGTATTTTTTTTAAACTTGTGCATGATAATGAAATCGCCTTCAATAGTAGACGTAGGTCTAAATTGACCAAACCACTCAAAAATTTTGTGTTTTCTACTTTTTTTCTCTTTATTTTGAATTACGTGGCTCCATTTTCTAATCTAACCATTTGGTGAAGTTATTCCGTAACACCTTTGTTGTTTGAACTATTTTTGGTTTAAACAATTGGCATCCACCTTGGGGCCACGTTCGCACTTCTCTCAATCTTAAGAACCTACCATTGAAGCTATAAGCCTACTTCTACCATAGATTCTACAAGTTTAAGATCTAGACCAATCGACGAACTCTCTTCCAAATTCAAAGCCTTGGTCGAAATCATGGCTAAATCTAATAAGACTATAAGCAAAGCCATTGAAGAAACCAACAATGTTGCCAACAACGAAGCTACGCCACTAGCTAACTGCTTTGAAGTTGGTGAAAACTCGATAGGTGGAGCTGGTGTGACTAGGAATGAGTTGGACGCCGCTATTGCCAATATCAACCAACGAGTAGATAGTTCTATCGAAGATATGATGGAAAAACTTGAAGCTATTCTTAACGCTTGACCAAATCCAACCCCTCACAAGATCCATTTTGATCTTGGAGAAAATGACAATTCGTCCGCTGCTGGCCATGACCGCAACGACAACGTAGAAGATGATAATGAATGGTTGAGCGATAAAGACGAGGCTAATGTCGAAAACATGAAGCCAAAAGCTAAGAATCATTCCGAGGAAAATACTCGAAGGGTTACTAATCCCACCAAGGGTATACCTCTTCGTCGGGAAGGTAAGAAATCAACCCTGCGAAAAGACGTACCACTGAAGAGTACATCTTAGATATGGTAGAACAAATCATGAAGCAGAATCAAGCTCTTGATGATGATGATAGGGAATGGGATTTCTCTCCCGATAGAACTCCGTTTACCGAGAGAATCCCAGAAACAGAGTGTCCAAATAAATTCAATCCTCCAACCTTGCCTCCGTACAACAACCTTGTTGATCATGACTACTTTCTATTCAAATACGAGTGGCATATAAATGTGGAAAAATCAACAAATGAGATGAGATGTCTATATTTTCCTCTCTACTTAGAAGGTGCTATGTCACTATGGTTAACAAATTTGCCACCTAAGTCCATAGACCGTTTCTCTGACTTGACAAAAAAGTTCAAAGAGCAGTTCCGCCTGTATGCCACCAAAGTTAAGGATGGTATAACACTTTCAGCGATGAAGAAGAATCCAGGGGAATCTGTTAAAGCTTTTCTCAGTCAATTCAATGTTGCTTTGTCCGAAGTAGGAAATCTAGAACCTCGCTTAATCTTCATGTCTGTAATCAGTGCCATAGATGAGAAGAGAGAATTAGGTAGATGGATTAAAATGAAAGAATCGAACACGCTTGAGAAATTCTATAAAAAGGCCAAGGAGTACATGAGAGTCGACACTAATCCTGCACCTCTTCAGATTATTGATGCTAACTCACTTCTAGAAGCTCCCAAAAATGCTACTACTCAATATAATCAGAAGAATACCCAGGGGCAAAAGCGCGGCAGAAATGGAAAGGACAACAAAGATTATAAGAAAATTCGCCTTTTCAACCCATCAGAGCTAACGCCTTTAAATGACACTCCTACACATATCTATCTTGTAATAAAGAATTCTGAAGAATATACGGAACCAAAACCGACAAGGATAAGCGAGAAGGCAGTCAAATCGGGAGAGTTCTGCAGATTTCACAACCAGCCTGGTCATAACACGAATGAATGTAGGCACCTCAAAAGCTTGATTGGGGAGTTGATTCAGAAGAATAGACTGCAACAATATGTGAAGAATCCTCAAGTTCTAAATCCGTCTGTAACTCCCCATGGGCAAGGAGCATCAAATGACCAATCTGGCCCAAGAAATGGAGCTCCTGTTCAAACCAATTTGAGGCTGATCATCAACTGATAACCTTTGAGGGTGCTCCAATTTCAATGGCTTAGAATAAGCGATCAACATCACCACTTCTTTACTTCCTGCTTAATTTCATGCTTTACTTCATATTTTACTTTCTGTTATATTCAAAACTTCTTGTAAATAGTCTGTAATAGACTACAAGTGATGCACTGAATGTTAGCTCTGTAATTAAAAGCATATGTAACTGAGTAATTCTCTTACTTGCAATATTTTCGATAATTCAAAATTTTCTAAAAGACTATTCATCATTACAGGTTATTTGACAAACGCTTGCTCCCTCGAAACCCGATGCAATGTGGCCACCCCAATAAGACCAACTCAAGCGGCGAGTGCAAAAACATCAACATGCATAAATGCAATGATTGAAAGCACCACCTTAGAGACTGAGTGAGAGGATTTGCTAAGAGACAAACGATGGAGAGTTCAACAAGCAGATGCAAAGTCAATGCCAGAGTTTGCAAGCTCTAAGGGGCATCCCTCTCCCGACTGTAGTCACTCGCCATAATCAAGAGGGTCCAGCTGGAGGTTGGCGTTTGCTCCATGGAATGACTCAAACCTTTGCAAATCCTAAAGGGTTATAACCTCTTAGTCTAGATACGATCACTAATTATAACAAGGTGAATCCGATACGAATGTTCAAAAGGACCTCTCGGTCCGACTGCGATCGCCTACTATGGATAAGTGTATCTGACACACAAGGACTGATGTTTACCCTACGGAATGATGCAAACCATGCAAAGTTCTATCAAGAGAGCCTCTCAGTCTGGCTCCGATTACTTACCATGGTTAAGCATATCCGACACGATGATTGATGGTCACTTTGTAGAACTACGCAAAAGCATAAAAGTCCCTCCATAGCAAGGGAAAATTAAAGTGTAACGACCCGGAATTTTGGGGCCAATTTAAAATTTTTATTCTAGAAATTCTAGTGGATTTTAATATTTGAAATAATCTATTTTAAATAAGAACGACTAAAAATTTAGTTTGAAATGAAATAATTCAATTTAATTATAAAAGGAGTTTAAAACAGCGCTGCAGTTTGAAAATTTGGATTTGAACTTTGACTAACTGTACAGGATTCATTTTAAATCAGAATTGAGCGAAACCAGAAATATTTAAATCAGTTTAATCATACCTTTCCAACGAATCTGAAAATCTGCAATTTCGTTTTAAAAATCAAAAGTTATGTCTAGTTTAAAATTTTGAAAAGTCGCTGTAGAATTTATATATATTTTAATTTAATATATTGGCCTTGAAAATAGTCATTTTTCAAACGACCTCTGTTTTCGACGAACACACTTTTGTTGGAACCGGAATGTCAAATTAGTGCTAGGTTTCAATTTTCATAATTTTTCGAATTAATATGTAAGCGTGGCAAAGGAAAACGTGTTTTGTCAGTTTCGGTCAAATTTAATCGACTAGAAAATGGCCATTTTTCCAACAGTCTCAGAATTCGACGAAATTAGTCTCGTTAGAACCGTATCGACAAAACATAACTAGAAATGATTTTTCTATAATTTTTAGAGTCAGTATGTGGCCCCAGTAATTTAAAATGTACGTCTGAATTTAATAACTAAATGATTTTTAATTAAATTTAAAGAAAAACATATCGTAACAGCCGAATTGGGTTACGAAACATTTTCCATTGTATCCGAGACGGGGGTTATTAGCTAGGGGCGACATTCGTTGGATTTAATTTGGAGTTCCGGACGATATACAAATTAATAGAATTAAATTAATTAAAATAAATAAGAAAATACGTGTATAAATATGTTGTACTATACGAAACCCTATCTTCAACTATAGTCGCTGCCCCTTCCTTGGATCAATGGCGGAAACGCTCGATTCTTCTTCCTCTTCTATCTCTTAAATTCCTCAATGATTTCTCACATCCCTTATACCAAATCGAAGAGTAAAGAGAGATGGGTGAATCCAACGGTTAAGATCGCCACAGGCGATCGGAGATAGGCGGATTTTGGCCACAAAGTCGGCGGCATCGGGGGTGGGGGGTTGTGGCGCTGGCGCCCACCGAGTTCGACCTCTGTCTCGGCGATGAGGGTCGGCGGTCGGGGCTTCGACGAGGTGGCGGTGGATCGGCTTCTGGTGGCTCCTGGTGGCTCCTGGTGGCAGCGCGCAGGGGGTTTCAATGTCGACGTTGGGTTCTTCCAGGCAACGCAGAAAACGGGAGAGAAGGATTAAAGTAAAATTATAATTAGTTATTATAAGTTAATTATATTATTTAATAATCAAAGTTTAAAGTATCATAACTTCTCCATACAACAACGAAATTTAACGAAGCAAGTTGCGTTGCGATCGTATTGAAGAACACTACAGCATGAGACAAACTAGAACTGAAACGAAGCGAATCAAATTTTAGAGCAAATGCAGATCTGAATTGTACAGAACAAAGCAAGGTGAGATTTCTATTTTTTTAATTAAAATTGATTGTTTATTTATTTTATTGTATTCATTCAGTATGAAATTCATGTTGTATGTATATACTCATTTAAATGTTGACTGTGCTGTGATTGTGATGGACGATGGATTTTGATTGTGCATTCATGTTTGTTAGAAACTTTGTGTATACGATAAGATCATATTTTATCGCATATATTTGAATAATCAATTTTGTCACATACATTTGAATATGACATTGTCATTTTAGGTATACAATGTCACTTTAGTTATAATTGTCATGTTAGTGAAAAATTAACATTTTTGGTGTAAAATGTGCATTACAAAGAAATGACATATTTGGAATAGAAATTGTTTAGCGAAACAAAATATTCATTCCTTTGTTATATAAATTGTTAGAATAGAAAATTAACATTTTTATTTATAAATGTTAACATTAGAAAAGAAAATTTTTTTATGTATAAAATGTTTACATAATAAAATCTCATTTTTATGTCGGTATATAAAAGAACATTTTATTTTATAAATGGTTAGCATATAGAAAGAAAAGCAACATTCCTAGTATATGAAATGTTAACATAATAAAATCTCATTTTTATGTATAAAATATTAACATGGGAAAAAGTAACATTTTATTTTATAAAATGTTAAAATTAGTCAAATCATCATTTTATTCTATAAAATGTTAACATTATAAAATCATCATTTTATTCTATAAGTTGTTAGAATTAGAGAAAAAGATCATTTTTATTAAATAAAATGTTAGCATAAAAAAGTAACATTTTATTTTATAAAATGTTACATAAGAAATAAAAGTTCATTTTTGTTAAAAACAGAGTTATAGACAAATAAAAACATTATTTTTATTTGTCATGTTAGTGTATAGAATTGTTTACATAAAAACATTACTTTTATGTTACATGTTAAAATAGAATTGTAAACAAATAAAAACATTAATTTTATTTGTCATGCTAATATATAATTTGTAGTCACATCAAAATTTACATTTTTGTCTGCATTAAAAGCTTATAAACAGAATTCACATTTTGGTTTGCATTAAAAGTTTATAAACAAAATTTACATTTTTGTCAATTAAGGACAAAATAACATTTTTGGTATGAAACGTTACACTAGACATAAAATAATATTTTTTCTATAAATGTTTATTGGATTAAAATCCGTTACTTTTGAAATGAATTAAAATGTATATTTGTATACATTTTAAAGGAATGAGGTAAGAATGTATATTTTTATACATTAGAAAGGATGAGTTAGAAATGAACATTTTTGTTTATATAAAAGGAATTAAAGAATTTACATTCCCCATGAGAATAAGAGGAAGTAAAGAATTTACATTTTTCAATTAAATAAAGGATTAAATAGAAATTACATTTTCTATGTAATTAAAGAATAAAGTTAAAGAATTACATTTTTTATGTAAATTAGAATAAGAAGGACATTTTTGTCTAGAAAATGTGAATTAAAGTAAAAGGTGACATTTTCATTCTTATGTTATTATTAGAATTAAAGTTATATTTTTAATAAAAGCATAGATTTTAAAGCTACATTTTTATTGCCATTATATATGCAATAAAAAGAATAAATGTAAATGTCACATTTTTATTGTTAGAATAGAGACCATAAAAAGAATAGAATAAATAGGATAGATTTTAAAATTTCATTTTCTATGTAATTAAAGAATTACATTTTTCAATATAATAAAAGATTGAATAAAACACTGCAATTTTCAATGTAAGATTGAATAGAACACTACATTTTTCAATGTAATAAAAGTTGAAATAAAATAAGTAGAATTGAAATCATGGCTTTATGGCCATTTGATTTCAACAACAAGAGTGAACATTAGAAAATACATTTTCAATGTAAAATAGTTTCATTGAGAAGAATTAATCATTTAAAGATGATGTTAGAAATGGTTTGAAATATATGGTTATTGTATAGAAGTATTCGATATACTAAAGATAAATATTGTGTGTTCAAAATTGAATATTACACATCCATTTACAAGTTACCCGACTTGTTTATGTGATTGGGACGATAATTTTCACACATCGCCCAAGTGCACAAATGAATTATTAATTGCTTGATGGATGAAACCCACACGGGTATTGGGATGATATTGGATACACACTAATCCCAATGTTAAATTATCTGTCAATCGATGGATTGACAGTCTGTGATGAGCGTCAGTTCTTTACTTTTATGCTCACACAGTTATAGATTCCACTATTGTCGTCATTTGGATGTTTGATAATTATTTATCATGATTGTCGATTCCATACAAAATATATGGTTGCTGGTTGAGTCACATTCCAATAAAGAATATTCTAGGAAAAGAATATTTTAGAAAATATACATTTGAAAAGAATATTTTAGATAAAGAATATATTTTGAGAAAATATATTTTTATTGAAATAAACTAGTTATTAATTAGAATAAATCATAAAATTTAGATTTAATGAGTTTTCCAATTAGTTAAGATTTAATTGAAGTTAAATTAAACAAATTAGATTTTGGGTTGTCGTGAATAGCGTCTTAAATAACACTGTTCTTAAATCTCATATGAAAAGAATAATCTTTCAATTTAGATTATTAAAGTTTTCATTTAGTAATTGAAATAAGATGAAGTGTGAGTCGGGTTTATTGTGAACAGTGTTTCTAAGAGATATTTGTTCTTTAACCCAACTGACATCGAAAGTATGATTTGGAATTTATAAATCTTTTATTAAGATTTAAATGGAAATTTTCCAAAGGTAAAGTTTTCCAATTTAATACATTAAATGGGAATTGAATAGGATTCGAATTAGTTATAACCGAGATAAGCTTCTGTAAAAGAAGACCGATACTACATATGGAATTTAAAAGGCTTCGCCGTTATTCCATTTATATTATGGGTCGGATACAGAAATTTATAACGATTATATATTGATTTGATTTCTGTGAAGATTCCATATTTCATGGAAGATTATTTTGGGTTTACCGTGAACTAGGTTTTTAAATGACATTAGTTCTTTAACCCAGTTAAAGATAAGATTAATATCTTGGATTTAAATAATCATTGAATAATGATTTTTAATATCTAAAATCAAATTGAGATTCTAATAAACCTTTTAAAATAAAGATTTAAGTGCAAAGTTAAAGAATTTATCTTTGATAGAATAATTTGAATATTTTATTTAAAAGAATATTCTGAATTGGAATGAGACGTTGGATGTGTTTTATAGTACTTGATTTTTATTATAAAATACGCGAGTTATTCGGAAAGACCGGGTTTAACCCATTCTGAATAATTTCTACGACGATGAAGAGTCGAAGATGAAGACGGTGGTTGAAGACCGACGATCTTCACATGGAATGGATGTGTTGCTACAGAGACCCTGATGGGAGTAGCTACCTTGAAGGGGCCTCAGTGGTGGTCATCTGGACTATGGTTGATTGTTCGGATTTGGTTTTCGCTCAGACCCAGAGCATAAGCTAATAAATGGATGCGTGTCTGACATTGGATTTCGTTCCATGTGAATTAAATCGATTTCTATTAATGTATGTCTGTTTGGTGGTGGAGGATTTATTCTCTGCTTAACACCCTGGTATATATTAACAGTGATTGATCGCATGGCGTGAATTTTCAATGTGGCACGCCAAGATGCAAATGATCAAGGCTTTTGTTGAAAAGCAGGGCCTTGTGGGATGATCAAAGCATAGCCTATTACGGCATAGCTTTGTGTACATCGTGACTTCGCGAGCCTCACACCCCGGTATGAGTCAAAAACGGGATATGGACCGTAGGGAGTGCAAATGTTTCTTTCTAGCTAGTGGTAGTGTCAGTGCTTTAACACAGCCTGGCATTTTACTTATGTGGATGATGGATTTTGAGGCGCCTCGGATTTTTATAGGCCGATAGTGGTTATATTATAGGTTCAAAGGAACCGGGAAACGTGTGTTCAGGCATAACTAATCCACTGCCGATAGGCGGGGACCGGCCCTACCGCATCCAAGGGTTCACTGCGGGAGATCCTGAGGCATTTGCTAGAGTGTCTCGAATCGGAGAGGTGCTTGTCCCTAGCCTCGACTCATGATGGAAATCCAATTTCCAATACGACCTTGCGATTTTGATTGTAGAACTAGTATGACGACATAGTAGGATGGGGTACTATGCCGTCAATGATTGATACATTATGATTGAAATGTTTTCATTAGAATATATACACACTAATATCAACTCCGTTTTATCGTATCAAGCATTTTTGACCATTATAAGGTAAAACCCTATCCTCCGGTTTGCGTTGCATTGTGTGATGGGACTTGGGTCTTATAATGGTTTCATTTTCTAAAAAGCATTGCGTTGTTTAACGTTTTTACTTTAATTGATGCACTTGCAATCCAATGGAGTAAACCCGTTCCGCGTTAGCGGAGTGGTCATGTGATTAGCCTTATTATTAGATAAGTTAAGTTAGATTTCTCACACTAGTCCTTGTTTGGCATGCCCGGTAATAGGATGCAGCATGATGGGGGGTTCTCGCTTCGCGGTTTGGTGGCGAATGGGAGACTCTTACCCCCACATGTCCCTTTTTAGGGTTGGTAGGCTGCGGTCGGGGGATCCCGATAGGGTCGCCGTAGAACAAGGTGTCTGAGGTACCACTGTAAGCCACGGTGGGTTTTACCTGCTGTACTGGAGGATGAAGGGATGGTTGCAAAGCCTACCGGATTTCGCGGTATCGTTTCAGTTGGTATCAGAGCTTTAGTTTACAGAGCTCGAGAACAAAACACATTAGAACCGAACGAAAGAATTCATCAGAGATTGGATTAGTAATATCCAATAAGAATAACTCGTTAGAGATGGGATTAGTAGCATCCTAGAACGAGTGTGAAGAGTATTATTTTCTTTAAAAATAAATGTAAAAACAAAATTTAGTTTTGAAAATTTTATCTAAATATATGTATTTGAGTATATTATATTTTAATGTGGACAATCGAGTATATAAAGATTTCGAATATACGAGTAATTAACGGATATTCGAAGTTTTAATATACTGGATAGATATAGAATCACACTCTAGTCACCCGGAGGTAATTCTGGTGATAGGTCGACCATCACCAGTATTTATGTTCGAGTCTCGAAAGTGGAATTTCTATATATTTCCATTAACTGGTATGAGAACCAACACTTAGTTAGTACACATTGCTATGATTTGCACTAAAAAATATGTTTTTTGACTATATATAAAGATTATATATTTGAAAAGTTAATCACCAAATTGATTCCTGGTTGTGATGTTTGATAATTAGTTTCACTAATTAAAATATTAGAATGATAATTAATTGAAACCAATAAAATCTAGTTGAGTTGGTTAATTAAACAACTTTTAGCTTCGTTCCTTTTCGAGGACGAAAAGATTTTAAGTGGGGGCGATTGTAACGACCCGGAATTTTGGGGCCAATTTAAAATTTTTATTTTAGAAATTTTAGTGGATTTTAATATTTGAAATAATCTATTTTAAATAAGAACGACTAAAAATTTAGTTTGAAACGAATAAATTCAATTTAATTATAAAAGGAGTTTAAAACAGCGCTGCAGTTTGAAAATTTGAACTTTGACTGACTGTACAGGATTCATTTTAAATCAGAATTGAGCGAAACCAGAAATATTTAAATCTGTTTAATCATACCTTTCCAACAAATCTGAAAATCTGCAATTTCGTTTTTAAAATCAAAAGTTATGTCCAGTTTAAAATTTTGAAAAGTCGCTGTAGAATTTATATATATTTTAATTTAATATATTGGCCTTGAAAATAGTCATTTTTTAAACGACCTCGGTTTTTGACGAAACCACTTTTGTTGGAACCGGAATGTCAAATTAGTGCTAGGTTTCAATTTTCATAATTTTTCGAATTAATATGTGAGCATGGCAAAGGAAAACGTGTTTTGTCAGTTTCGGTCAAATTTAATCAACTAGAAAATGACCATTTTTCCAACAGTCTCAGAATTTGACGAAATTAGTCTCGTTAGAACCGTATCGTCAAAACATAACTAGAAATAATTTTTCTATAATTTTTAGAGTCAGTATGTGGCCCCGGTAATTTAAAATGTACGTTTGAATTTAATAATTAAATGATTTTTAATTAAATTTAAAGAAAAACATATCATAACAGCCGAATTGGGTTATGAAACATGTTCCATTGTGTCCAGGACGGGGGTTATTAGCTAGGGGCGACATTCATTGGATTTAATTTGGAGTTCCGGACGATATACAAATTAATAGAATTAAATTAATTAAAATAAATAAGAAAATACGCGTATAAATACGCTGTACTATACGAAACCCTATCTTCAACTACAGCCGCCGCCCCTTCTTTAGATCAATGGCTGAAACGCTCGATTCTTCTTCCTCTTCTATCTCTTAAATTCCTCAATGATTTCTCACATCCCTTATACCAAATCGAAGAGTAAAGAGAGATGGGTGAATCCAACGGTTAAGATCGCCACAGGCGATCGGAGATGGGCGGATTTTGGCCAGGAAGTCAGCGGCATCGGGGGGGTTGTGGCGCTGGGGCCCACCAAGTTCGACCTCGGTCTCGGCGATGAGGGTCGGTGGTCGGGGCTTCGACGATGTGGCGGTGGATCGGCTTCTGGTGGCTCCTGGTGGCAGCACGCAAGGGGTTTCAATGTCGACGTTGGGTTCTTCCAGGCAACGCAGAAAACGGGAGAGAAGGATTAAAGTAAAATTATAATTAATTATTATAAGTTAATTATATTATTTAATAATCAAAGTTTAAAGTATCATAACTTCTCCATACAGCAACGAAATTTAACGAAACAAGTTGCGTTGCGATCGTATTGAAGAACACTACAGCATGAGACAAACTAGAACTGAAACAGAGCGAATCAAATTTTAGAGCAAATGCAGGTCTGAATTGTACAGAAAAAAGCAAGGTGAGATTTCTATTTTTTTATATTAAAATTGATTGTTTATTTATTTTATTGTATTCATTCAGTATCAAATTCATGTTGTATGTATATACTCATTTAAATGTTGACTGTGCTGTGATTGTGATGGACGATAGATTTTGATTGTGTATTCATGTTTGTTAGAAACTTTGTGTATACGATAAGATCATATTTTATCGCATATATTTGAATAATCAATTTTGTCACATACATTTGAATATGACATTGTCATTTTAGTTATACAATGTCACTTTAGTTATAATTGTCATGTTAGTGTAAAATTAACATTTTTGGTGTAAAATGTGCATTACAAAGAAATGACATATTTGGATTAGAAATAGTTTAGCGAAACAAAATATTCATTCCTTTGTTATATAAATTGTTAGAATAGAAAATTAACATTTTTATTTATAAATGTTAGCATTAGAAAAGAAACATTTTTATGTATAAAATGTTTACATAATAAAATCTCATTTTTATGTCGGTGTATAAAAGAACATTTTATTTTATAAATGGTTAGCATACAGAAAGAAAAGCAACATTCCTAGTATATGAAATGTTAACATAATATAATCTCATTTTTATGTATGAAATATTAACATGGGAAAAAGTAACATTTTATTTTATAAAATGTTAAAATTAGTCAAATCATCATTTTATTCTATAAGATGTTAACATTATAAAATCATCATTTTATTCTATAAGATGTTAGCATTAGAGAAAAAGATCATTTTTATAAAATAAAATGTTAGCATAGAAAAGTAACATTTTATTTTGTAAAATGTTACATAAGAAATAAAAGTTCATTTTTGTTAAAAACAGAGTTATAGACAAATAAAAACATTATTTTTATTTGTCATGTTAGTGTATAGACTTGTTTACATAAAAACATTACTTTTATGTTACATGTTAAAATAGAATTGTAAACAAATAAAAACATTAATTTTATTTGTCATGCTAATATATAATTTGTAGTCACATCAAAATTTACATTTTTGTCTGCATTAAAAGCTTATAAACAGAATTCACATTTTGGTTTGCATTAAAAGTTTATAAACAAAATTTACATTTTTGTCAATTAAGGACAAAATAACATTTTTGGTATGAAATGTTACACTAGACATAAAATAACATTTTTGTTATAAATGTTTATTGGATTAAAATCCGTTACTTTTGAAATGAATTAAAAATGTATATGTGTATACATTTTAAAGGAATGAGGTAAGAATGTATATTTTTATACATTAGAAAGGATGAGTTAGAAATGAACATTTTTGTTTATATAAAAGGAATTAAAGAATTTACATTCCCCATGAGAATAAGAGGAAGTAAAGAATTTACATTTTTCAATGTAAATAAAGGATTAAATAGAAATTACATTTTCTATGTAATTAAAGAATAAAGTTAAAGAATTACATTTTTATGTAAATTAGAATAAGAAGGACATTTTTGGTTAGAAAATGTAAATTAAAGTAAAAGGTGACATTTTCATTCTTATGTTATTATTAGAATTAAAGTTATATTTTTACATTTTAGATGTAAATAAAAGCATAGATTTTAAAGCTACATTTTTATTGCCATTATATATGCAATAAAAAGAATAGATGTAAATGTCACATTTTTATTGTTAGAATAAAGACAATAAAAAGAATAGAATAAATAGGATAGATTTTAAAATTTCATTTTCTATGTAATTAAAGAATGACAGTAAAAAGAGAATTACATTTTTCAATATAATAAAAGATTGAATAAAACACTGCATTTTTCAATGTAAGATTGAATAGAACACTACATTTTTCAATGTAATAAAAGTTGAAATAAAATAAGTAGAATTGAAATCATGGCTTTATGGCCATTTGATTTCAACAACAAGAGTGAACATTAGAAAATACATTTTCAATGTAAAATAGTTTCATTGAGAAGAATTAATCATTTAAAGATTATGTTAGAGATGGTTTGAAATATATGGTTGTTGTATAGAAGTATTCGATATACTAAAGATAAATGTTGTGTGTTCAAAATTGAATATTACACATCCATTTACAAGTTACCCGACATGTTTATGTGATTGGGACAATAATTTTCACACATCGCCCAAGTGCACAAATGAATTATTAATTGCTTGATGGATGAAACCCCACACGGGTATTGGGATGATATTGGATACACACTAATCCCAATGTTAAATTATCTGTCAATCGATGGATTGACAGTCTGTGATGAGCGTCAGTTCTTTACTTTTATGCTCACACAGTTATAGATTCCACTTTGGTCGTCATTTGGATGTTTGATAATTATTTATCATGATTGTCGATTCCATACAAAATATATGGTTGCTGGTTGAGTCACATTCCAATAAAGAATATTCTAGGAAACGAATATTTTAGAAAATATACTTTTGAAAAGAATATTTTTGATAAAGAATATATTTTGAGAAAATATATTTTTATTGAAATAAACTAGTAATTAATTAGAATAAATCATAAAATTTAGATTTAATGAGTTTTCCAATTTGTGAAGATGTAATTGAAGTTAAATTAAACAAATTAGATTTTGGGTTGTCATAAATAGCGTCTTAAATAACACTGTTCTTAAACCTCATATGAAAAGAATATTCTTTTAATTTATATTATTAAAGTTTACATTTAGTAATTGAAATAAGATGAAGTGTGAGTCGGGTTTATTGTGAACTGTGTTTTTAAGCGACATTTGTTCTTTAACCCAACTGACAGCGAAATTATGATTTGGAATTTATAAATCTTTTATTAAGATTTAAATGGAAATTTTCCAAAGGTAAAGTTTTCCAATTTAATACATTAAATGGGAATTGAATAGGATTCGAATTAGTTATAACTGAGATAAGCTTCTGTAAAAGAAGACCGATACTACATATGGAATTTAAAAGGCTTTGCCGTTATTATATTTATATTATGGGTCGGATATAGAAATTTATAACGATTATATATTGATTTGATTTCTGTGAAGATTCCATATTTCATGGAAGATTATTATGGGTTTACCATGAACTATTTTTTAAATGACATTAGTTCTTGTAAAACCCCACCTCCGCTAGGGTCACTCACAAAGGGAATGCACTAGGTTTGGTGAAGCATTATCGAGGTAAACATGCACAGAAATATTACAAGACAGAACATATATAAAACAGCGGAAGTAAAACAAATTTCATTACCTTTATAAAATAAGGTCTAAGCCTTTTACATCAGAATACATCAAAACCTGTCTTGCAATAATAAAGAAGCATAAAACCATCTCATGAATTATTCCCCAAGTAAAATAGTAAAGTAGCCATAGCCAAGAAAAGTCCAAGCCATGCGTGATGACCTTCAAGCAGAAGAAATCCGAACTAGATAACATTGTTTCCTCCCTGAAACCTAGGGGGAAAACGGAAGACAAAGAGGCAAAACAAAACGGGGTCAGTCATAAAGGCTGGTAAGTCCTATCTACTTCCAGTATAAAAACAGGTAAAGGTAACATGACATGCATAAACTGAAAGTAAACATAAGGATGACGACAAGATAGACAAACTAAACCAGGGTATCAGGCTGAACTACTGTAGCAAGGTAAACTAAGATATCATGATAAACTACGGTGTCATGATAAATCAAGGTATCACATCGTCAGGTTTCTATCAAGTATAATATCCCAAGGTATCTATCTTGTATAACATCCCACGGTATCTATCATGTGTATTTCTCCTGGTTCTAACAAGTATATTTGCTCTGCACCTCTCGTACTAGTATCCCAACCCGCGTCATGTGTTAACTATGAATGTCCCTTGCCCAATGTCATGTAATGGTCCATGTCAACCTAATATATAGCATATGTAGGTTTTCCCAACTCGTATGTTTCTTTCCATGTATAAGTTCAGTCCTTTGCCGTAGGCCATACGGGCTTTCCCATGTAAACGTTTTATCCTTGAGGTTATTTTGGATTGCTACCCTTGATCTAGTTATGTTTCCTTACCATGAACTATCGCGCGTTCACTTAGGATTTATGCCACCTAGGACCACTAGGGATTATGCTACCTAATGAACGTTTCCGTGTCTCAGTTTGGGTTCAGCCACCTAGGGCCACTAGGGATTATTCCACCCGTCAACCGCGCCCTTTATCCCGCGTATGTATCGTGAACCGTTTTCCATGTTTAGACGCACATGTTCCTCAATGTGTCATCCGAGTTTCGTGCTAGGGCAAATCAAGAAATACGGAACTCGGTCGGGAGCTTTAAGTCGTCTGCTGATGCAGATATCAAGGTCTGTTTTTGTACCCGTGGCTATGGTCCCACGTGACCCCTCCCTCAACTACTGAAAGGCAATCCAAGAAAAATCATGTATGAGAACTACACTAAGGCCCATCGATGCCCACTTCCAGATAGCCAACCTCACCCATAACTCGATAGCTAGTATATGGTCTTTTGGGAGTTCCCTGCCTTTCCGTACGTACACGATTGACTAAAGATGGTAGGTAGTCGGCGACATGCTATCCCGAGGCAAAATCAAGTATCGTCGACTCCACGCTAATCCATCCCAGTCTTTAGGTCGCTCGCATAGCAACCAAGGCATACTCTTGGCTCTTCTACCGCAGACCTTAACCTCTGTGAAGCCGGGTTTCATGGACCACTTGCCACCTCACAGAGGGATACCAAGAGTACCCTCACGTTCCCCGAAGCTTCCGCTTCGTCACCCAGTTCGCTGGAGCTTTTATCCAAGTCAGATAACTTGCTCCTCCTCGTATACTAAGCGATGACCTACCGTACCAGGTTACTCATCTCTTTATGAACTAGTCTCATGTCCTTAGCTAAGAATTATTACTTAGTTACCCTTAACTAAGGTTTACCACTTAGCCCCTCTTTCCGCTATCCTTGTTAACTACTATTTCCAACCTAGTCCCCTGAGCTAGGGTTTTGTCCAATGGGTTAAGTGTTGTTATCCAAGTTCATGACTTAACCCGCCTACGAATCATGTCAAGATTGGCTAAGTACTCAAGTTCAAGGCTTAGCCCTACAGGTTGGTTAAGTGTACCAAGAAGCTCATGACTTAACCCTATCAAGTCAAATTGGTTAAGTATTTATTTGTCTTAACCCTATCAAATTATCATGTTAGATTGATTAAGCATAGATTATCTTAATCCCATCAGATTGTCTAGTCGGATTGGTTAAGTGTAGGTTAACTTAACCCCATCCACTAATAGTATTACACTGGTTAAGCCTAATTTAAAAGGTCTTGTGACTTAACCCTACCAGACCCACGTATTAGATTGGTTAAGTGTAGGTTACTTAACCTCATCAAATCATCATGTATAATTGGTTAAGTATAAGTTACTTAACCCCATTAAATTATCATATTAAATTAGTTAAGTATTGGTTACTTAACCTCATTGGATTACCAAGTTTAGATTGGTTAAGTGTTTAACTTAACCCCGTCGAATTACCGTGTTTAGATTAGTTAAGTATAGGTTACTTATCCCCATCTAATTACCGTGTTTAGATTAGTTAAGTCTTAATTACTTAACCTCATCTAATTATCGTGTTTAGATTAGTTAAGTCTTAATTACTTAACCCCATCTAATTACCAAGTCGGATTAGTTAAGCGTAAATTACTTAACCCCATCCCCTAATTGTCTTGTATGGTTAAGTGTCATTAAGAAATCAAGCCCGGTCCCACTTAACCTACCCATTCGTGTCATATCGGTTAAGTGTCATCAGTCAAATTTACTTAACCTTATCATGTGGCATTAATTAAGTTAATGCACTCTCAACCTCTCACATTAGACCTTGTTGTGGTTACTAGTTAAGTCGGGCGGGTCCGGGTAATTTTACACCACAACCTAGTCTAACCTGGGGTCTTAAGCGCGACATGACCAACTTCTCACATTGGATCTTATTGTTTGTAGCCACTAGTTAAGCCGGGCGGGTCCGGGTAGATTTATGCTACAAACTCAACCCAACCTCGAGTTGGCCACTTTCATGTTTGGTCTAGTGTCATATTACACCTACAACCCATACGTGTCTAATTTCAAGTCCCATGTTTACCCCACGTGTCATGTCCCCATTTTGGTTCAACTTACACTTCGTGTTCACATGTAACCTCAAGTCAAGTTCTCATGTCATATTCAAGTCAAAATTTCGTGTCATGTTCATGTTTATCTAACTACCCCAAAATCGTGTTTTCACTTGAGTGAAAGCGAGTCAACATAGTATAAATACTATGATACACATTGACCCCAAAACATGCACGATGCCACGACGGGGTTGGCTTCAAACATGCATGGTATCATGAAGGGATTGGCCTTGTACATGCATACTATCATATAAGGGTTGGCCACAAGCATGCATAACAAAAAAGGGGATTGGCCACAAGCATGCATAATGTCATAAAGGATTTGGCCATAATTTTGCATATTATCATAACGGGATTTGACCTTACATAAACATGATATCATAAGGGGGTTGGTTTCATTTACATGCATAAGCCCCAAAGTCCAATTTATACAACCATTTCACAAGTCAAAGTGGCTCTAAGTGTTCATGCTATAATACTACAAGTAAAGGTCCAATCTTGCATGGCAAACTAAGTCCAATGCAACATGAATAGCATGGTTTAGTCGCTAAAACATAACCCAAAGTCATATGTTCATGTTAAAGGAGCAAACTAGGCTCGCATAGGTTATAGCATTCATGTTTAACCACATTTTATTCCATGCCATGATTAAACTACCGTTAACATCTCGAAGTAGCTAGAACTTACATAGCGTGGCAAGAGGACTAGGAGCATGAATCATTTTGACGAAGAAAGGTGGCTCCTTTGATGAAGAACCGTCATGAAATCGCCATAGCAACGTTGATCCACTCCCTTGATTTGATGTAGCAAGCTAGCACCTTTGATTCGGATCTTGTTTGAATGCATAGGCTCTTGAAGTTGGAGATGGAGGCCATGATCAATGGAGATTTGGGCAGCACTTCGTGGCATGAGTGAATTATGAGGGGTTTAGGGTAGGCTTAGGGTCTTTTTATAGAGATTAGGAGTAGTTTAGGCCGTTAGATTAACCCAAGGATAGATCCAAGCCCTCAAAATTCGTCACAAGCCCCCAAAACCGAGCCAAACAGCAAAACAGGTTCACCAGGTTGCCTGGGTCCGACCAGGCAGGTCGACCCCCAGGTCGACCCTGGGGTCGACTCCCCAGTCGACCTGGTTGGCGGGAGTCGACCTCCCCTGGTCTGGCGGGAAATTTTCCCGCCTCTTCAGAATTCTGAAATTTGAATCTGTTTTCGTTTTCGAATTTTTCGTGAAACTTCGCGAGGCCATATCTTGGTCATACGGACTCCGATTTACGAAATTTCGGACTCTATTTCGCGTATTTTTCCGAGACGAACGCAATGGAATGGCCCGTTTCTCCTGATTCAGATTTTATAATTTAATTCCGCCTTGATTCTCGTCTTAGCATGTTGTAAAAATCCGGGTTGTTACATTCTCCCCAACTTAAAGGATTTCGTCCCCGAAATCTCCAAGTTAGGAAGAACGTATCCTACCATCCATCATCCATCTACTCAAAACAACATCCACAGGCAACCATGGTCCTTAGACGATTTCTAATGCCGTATGAACATATGCAAAACGTGTGTGTGTATGCTCC